>JAZFAU010000289.1:347870-376715 GCA_037178615.1 Dione vanillae | reverse complement strand
AGCGCGTGACCATCATGCCCAAGGACATTCAGCTCGCGCGCCGTATTCGCGGTGAACGCGCCTAATGTAATATCGAAATCGATTTTACTTGCACGATCGTAACGATCGGACACACACAAAAGGCCCTTTTCAGGGCCACAAATTTTTCTGACATAAAAAAAATGTCGTTTCATATGCGTACCAAGAATCGTCGTAGTACTCAATAAAAAAAAAAAAAAAAAAAGAAAAAATTTACAATATAATAATAATAATAATATACAAAGATAAATTATAAATATATATCGGTTAACATAGGTGTATATGTATATATGTGTGTGTGTGTGTGTGTGTGTATATATATATATATATATATATATATATATATATATATATATATATATATATATATATATATATATATATGACTTTAAACATACATAAATATATTGAGTATGTTATTCTCATTGTTACGCCGATAGTAAATAGTCTAACTATTTGTATATCGTGTAGTCTGTTAAAAAAAAATTTACTCAGTTTTAAATAACATATTACTATAAGTAAATAGCGCTCATTATTATTGTTAGTTACATACGAATATTAGTAATTTATTCCTATGCTTCTCTTGTACGTTTACGTTTCTTACAAGAAAATTCGTACTCCCCCCACCGCTCCTGTCTATTATTGCGTTGTCGACGAACGAACTTATCCGAATAGTGCCGACAAAAGTCGAACCGCATAGCGCCGTACGATAGGTATATAAAGAGGGGTCTGAAATGTGGGCTTACATTTCAAGTCTGTACACGCTGGGAGTCGAACGTCTCCCCGCCGTTTAAGTACGCGAAAAGTTATTTAACTGCATCACCGTCAACATGACCGGTCGCGGTAAAGGTGGAAAGGGATTGGGAAAAGGTGGAGCGAAGCGTCACAGGAAAGTGTTGCGTGATAACATCCAGGGTATCACGAAGCCGGCCATCCGTCGTCTCGCCCGCAGAGGTGGTGTGAAACGTATATCCGGTCTGATATACGAAGAAACCCGCGGTGTGCTGAAAGTGTTCCTCGAGAACGTGATCCGCGACGCCGTCACCTACACCGAGCACGCCAAGAGGAAGACCGTCACCGCCATGGACGTCGTGTACGCCCTGAAGCGACAGGGCCGCACTCTGTACGGTTTCGGCGGTTAATTACGACGACGACGACGCCTGCCGCCGCAGCCGAGAAACACCGCCGTCGCGTTGGATGTCCTCGTCCGGGACGAGAGCCACCTTCGTCATCGCCGCCGCCGCCGCCGCCGCCCCCCAGCCGCGTGACCGCTCTCGTCTGATGGGGCGGTCGCGAGTGTTCAGTGTGTGGTGTGTGCGTGCATGTGCATAAAGTGTTTGTTTATAAATATTTTGACGAACACTTCTATATACATGATCCACTCGCTCACACTCTCGCTCGCTCGCTCCGCGGTGGGCCGACGGTGATGGTGATGGTGGTGGTGTTGGTGATCTTCTCCAACGGCGTCGATGTCCGCGTTTGGCAGTGTATCAATAAAAAGGCCCTTTTCAGGGCCGCATATGTTTCGAAATTAAAAAAAAATGTTTCTCACGCGCAAGGACGTCTCTAGTATGATGAAATAACACAACAAAAACTATCATAATAACAATAGTGGGCGTAATAAATATGCTCTTATAAGAATCACAACACATAACAACACCAAATGATGTACCTACATGTATGTAACACTCTCATTTATACATAACGAGAGTACTTAGATCGAGTTAAAAAAAATACATTATAGTAATAATAAATCTTTATATACTTAAACGACGATACCTACATACTACTACATATGAAAAGTATCCTAAGAAGTTATAACACATAATACACGTCATGATAATATTCATTATATTATTCACATATACATGTACGGTCAACTAGTCTCGACTAAAATATATATACAAATATTTTTCTTTATACATTAATATAATATATTTATATATATATAAATATATATATATATATATATATATATTTTTTTTTATCTCTTTGCAATCGTACCGTCGCGTAAATGCTTCATGAGTTTTTTTTTTTTTTTTTTTATAATATTTAATGTTGATCATTCCTCGAAAAATCTTCACTAATTCCCTTTAAACGAAAAAATCTCACGCATATGCTCACGGCATACACATAATCCTATCGGAACTACCATCCACCACCATCATCATCTCGAACGAACCGCCGCCGCGCTTCTCGATCCCCGCCCGCCCGACGCCCGACTCCCGACTACGTTTACTAATAATTCATTTTATTTTATTTCATTTATTTATTTATTTACTTTATTTTATCCAAAGTACTCACCGATTATTGGTATATGTCGCCGGAGTAGACGGCGGTGGCGGCGGCGGCGGTGAGCAGTTCCCTTAGCGGAGGCATGCGTGTGTGTTTTACGAGGCTCCACTTGGAGATCCCGCAGACGGCACACCTCGACCCGCACGCCTGCAGGCCGTCTTCCACGGGCGAGCGGGTATTCTTCGCTTTCGATCTGCAGACGTTAATCATTGTTTAATTAATTTTTTATAGAGAAAAATGACTTTTAAACACGACTAGAGGTACGCGAGTAGCACCTCGACGAATTCGAGGGCTCGTATTTCGGCCGGGACGCCGTCTCGGCCCACATTTAGCGCTCGTGTCGACGGACAGGTTCACAAGCGAGCCCCTCACGGGTCGCGGGTTCATCTATACATATCAAATTATGTAAAAAATCTTATTATCTAGATGCATGTTAGTGAAAAGTTTTGTGCGTTCGTACGAGAAAATGTCTAGCGACACCGCGGCTCTCCTCACGGTATCGCTAACGCTCTTACTGCCACTAGCGACCTCTACCACGCTAGTAGCGTACAATCTCGCCGCATATATAAACTTTACTCTTCGCTCGTCACCGACTACTACCACTACGTCGTTGTCTCCGTTGTAGTGTTCTCGTGCGTACGTGCGTGTGTATAATTGTGTGATACGTGAAAATAATAAAAAAAAAATTAAAATGGCCGATACAGCAGTCGCATCCGAAGCTCCCGCACCGGCGACGCCCGCGAAGAAACCCAAAGCGTCGGCGGCGCCGGCCGGCGGCTCCGCGGCCGCAGCCAAGAAGCCAAAGGCGAAACCGACCCACCCCAAGACCTCCGAGATGGTGAACAGCGCCATCAAGGAGCTCAAGGAGCGCAGCGGTTCCTCGCTCCAGGCGATCAAGAAGTACATAGCGGCCCAGTACAAAGTGGACGCCGAGAAGTTGGCGCCGTTCATCAGAAAGTACCTGAAGAGCGCCGTCGAGTCCGGCGCTCTGATACAGACCAAGGGCAAAGGCGCTTCGGGCAGTTTCAAGCTCGAGTCCAAGTCGTCCGCGTCGAAGGGCAAGCAGGCGTCCGCCGGGGCCGGCGGCAAGGGATCCGCCGCATCGGGCGCCGCCTCCGCCGCGTCCTCCGGCGGCGCTAGGTCGAAGAAGGCCGCCGGAGCCGCGGCCGCCGCCTCCGGCAGGGGCGGCAAGAAGGCAGCCGCCGCGGCCGCGTCCGCCGCCTCCGCGTCGTCGCCGTCGAAGTCGTCCAAGGCGAAGGCCGCCATCAAGGACAAGAAAGCGGCCGCCGCCAGGAAGAAGCCGGCCGCCGCGTCCGCCGCGGCCAAGAAGGCCTCCGCGGCCGCCGCCGCCGCCGCGTCGGCGTCCTCCTCGAAGGCGAAAGGCGCCGCCGCATCCAAGGCCAAGAAGACCGCCAAGCCACCGACGAAGAAGCCGAAAGCACCCAAACCCAAGAAGGCTGCGACACCCAGATCCAAGCCGGCGGCGATGAAGGCCGCGTAGGCTGCGAAAAAGTAATATCAAAGTGTTAAACGAATTAACGCTCAGTAAGATAATTGTGCGAGTGTTGTTGTTGTTGTTTGTGTTGTTGTTGTTGTGCGGCGGTGATGTGCTTGCAATAATAATAATAATGCAGCGTAACGATATGGTTCACGTTAAGCGTTCCACAACTGTGACGTCATCACCGTCATCGTCCACGGCTACTCCAACGACGACGACGACGACGGCGACGACGACAACGAAACACATGAATTCTTACCACAAGACGGCGTCCCGACGACGTCGCCGTGGCCGTGGCCGCGTGGTAGCAGCAGCGGCGGCGGTGACGACGATAGAACGTCGAAATGTGCAATATTACGCACGACAAAAAGCCCTTTTCAGGGCTAACAAACGTTTCAGAAATATTAAATTACTAGTTTCTACGATGAGACGTCTCTATCACGTATCAAATATATGTATATATATATATATATAAAAAAAAAGAAGAACTTACCAATTAAATCATGTAGCGTGCGAACCTTATTCATCCCAACACGTTTACGACTTCATTTCACTCCTATCACACTATCTGCAATCAATAAAAATAAACAATATTAGCATGTGACATGTGCACCATTCATTATAACAATAATATATACATATAATATATAATAAAAATAACCATTATGAATTTTACACTGCAAACAAACATTCAACTGATTTGGCGGCAAAAATCCCAACCACAGTATATACAAAAATAAATTGACGTAGCTTTTCATATTTCGAATATGAAAGGATTAGATCTTAGCGATATTCAGCCTACACAGATAAACAAACACAAAAAAAAAAAAAAAAACTATATATATATTATAATATAATATTTATATGTTTAAATATTTTATTTTGTTATTTACTTTATTTTATAATTATCATTATATTTTTTTTTTTTTTTTTAAGGCGGTGATAACTTTAATTTAGTAATAAAAGAAAACGAAACATAAGAAGATCTCGGCTGTCCTCGGCTTTCCTCGACGTGGATATCGTGCGCGTTCGTAGCCACAGTCGCTGAGTCGCATCCCCACCTACTGTGCGCGCCGTGTGGCAGTATAAAACCCACTTTTGGCAAAAATTCTATATAAACTCACGTAGAACCGCCGCGCGCACACACGCTCGCGGACGTTATTATCTTTGTTTTATATTTATATCAACTCTCCAAATAACATGTCGGGTCGCGGTAAGGGTGGCAAAGTGAAGGGAAAGGCAAAGTCTCGCTCCAACCGTGCAGGACTTCAGTTTCCCGTCGGACGTATACACAGACTGCTGAGGAAGGGCAACTACGCAGAACGCGTGGGTGCCGGGGCACCGGTGTACCTCGCGGCCGTGATGGAATATCTGGCCGCCGAAGTGCTCGAGTTGGCCGGAAACGCGGCCCGCGACAACAAGAAGACCAGAATCATCCCCAGGCATCTCCAGTTGGCGATCAGAAACGACGAGGAGTTGAACAAGTTGCTCTCTGGCGTTACGATCGCGCAGGGCGGTGTCCTGCCTAACATTCAGGCCGTGCTCTTGCCCAAGAAGACCGAGAAGAAAGCCTAATTCTCACACCTCTTCAGTGCATAGTGCTGCGTGACGTCACGTGTGTGTGTGTATATGTGTGTTTTTCTGTGTGCGTGCGAGTGCCTGTCGCGTCGTAGATTGCGCGCGGCGCACACACAGATACAACTATCCACCACCACCACCACCACCAGCATTGTGCGCCGAAAAATTATTAAAAGGCCCTTTTCAGGGCCACAATATACATCCGTAAAAGCTTTGAAATTGCATAAAAGTTTCACTGTGCGAGACGTCTCACCTTCACGTCATGTCGTCACAAATAGATAGATATATATCACATAATAATAAATAGACTATTTACTACATGAAAGACAATTAATAGTATTATATATATATATATATATATATATATATATTATATATATATATATATATATATATATATATATATATATATATATATATATATATATATTTCCAAAAAAAATAATATAAATAAATAGAAAATTCAATAAGAATTGGCAGATAATAATATTAATACTTGTTATTATTTACACATTGTTCAGTTAGTATTGACGAACAATACTAACTACTATTTTTTATAATGTGTAATAAAAAAGAAAATTTGAAAATTCAAATAAGAATTGGGAATAATAATAATAATTGGTATTATTTACATAGACATTTGTATGTATATATATATATATATATATATATATTATATATATATATATATATATATATAGATATATATATATATATATATATATATATATATATATATATATATATATATATATATATATATATATATATATATATATATATATATATATATATATATATATATATATATATATATATATATAGCTGTGTGTGTTTGTTGTTTATAATTAATATACGTATCAACTTGCTGAGGGTGCAGGGCAGCGTGGTGAAGGGGGGGGGGGGGGGGGTTGGGTTTTAATAAGAATGCGGGGGGGGAGGGGTCTCGTCCCCGTTCTTGGTCGCGCGTACGGAGTTCTCATTGGTCGATTCAGTGTCGGTGACTAGTGAACGTCGCTAGCGTTTGTGCGTTCACCCAAAGTGAGTACATCTCGAGTTCGACACCGAATTTTTTAGTACAGTGCCTGTAAGCCTGCCAGTGCTGTGTCACTATTATCACATCGATCAATATCAATAATATAAATCGCAATGCCGCCCAAGACTAGCGGAAAGGCCGCCAAGAAATCGGGCAAAGCCCAAAAGAACATCTCCAAATCGGACAAGAAGAAGAAGAAGCACAAGAGGAAGGAGAGCTACGCCATCTACATCTACAAAGTGCTCAAACAAGTCCACCCGGACACCGGTATCTCCAGTAAGGCGATGTCCATCATGAACTCTTTCGTGAACGACATCTTCGAGCGCATCGCCGCAGAAGCGTCCCGTCTCGCCCACTACAACAAGAGGTCCACTATAACATCCAGGGAGGTGCAGACCTCTGTGAGGCTCCTGCTGCCCGGCGAGTTGGCCAAGCACGCGGTCAGCGAAGGCACCAAAGCCGTCACCAAGTACACGAGCTCCAAGTGAAGTGTGTGTTCCTTCGTGACAAATGCGAATGCGCAAGTGCGGCAAACAGTGTCTCGTCGGCGGTGGTGGTGGTGTACGCGGTGTGTCTGCACCGTCGCACTCCTCCGCCTCCTCTACCTGCGTGGTGTGTTGTGCACCGTCGCATGTGCGTGTTCGCAAGAACACAAAAGTCAAAAGGCCCTTTTCAGGGCCACAAAATGATTCATGTTGAAATATACAGTTTCTCGCAAAACGTTCTAGAAAAGCTTATGTGTATATATACATATAAGTGTCTATATAACAACAACAATAATAGTTAAGCATGTTTTACATAAATAAATGCGACCTTAAAAGAAAAATTAGAAAAATAAAAAAATAATAAGTGACATTCTTCCAATAATATTATTAAACTTTGTTCATTATCTAATTAATTAACAATTATAAATATATGTATATTATGTTCACTAATAGATCATTGCATTACCATCATTGTTGTTATCGTTAGATATTATTATTATACTTGATTAGAGAAACAAAAAATAAAAAGAAAAAATAATAATATATAAACAAATACTAATCAGAGAAATTATATCTATCTATTACTAAATGGTAATCATCATATTTGTTAAGTGAATACATAATGTATATAACACGGCTCCATCCAGGCGTATCTGTAACGATCGAACGATCTACTGTCGCCTAAACACTTAATCTGACCCTGACGCGACGATCCTTAATCCTCAACGCTAACAATGTTCAATGCCGAATATACTGCACACTCAGTACGACGAACGCGACGCTTCGTTCGTTCATCTTCGGCGAGAGAGTGCGCCGCTGTGCGAATGAGACGGCACGTATAAATATCACCACTGTATAAATGGGGACTTTTTCGGTACGTTCCTATCATTCTCATTTCAGACTCTGACGACGCACGACGTGTCGTACGTCTCCTCCTCCGTATAATAAATCGTAACCGCGGTATTATTATTATTATTGTTCGTTGCGCGTGTGTTGTTGTGTGAGTGTACAGAATAATGGCACGTACCAAGCAGACCGCCCGAAAATCTACCGGTGGCAAGGCGCCGCGCAAGCAGCTCGCCACAAAGGCCGCTCGCAAGAGCGCACCGGCCACCGGCGGTGTCAAGAAGCCTCACAGGTACAGGCCCGGAACCGTCGCCCTCCGTGAGATCCGTCGCTACCAGAAGAGCACAGAGCTGTTGATCCGCAAGCTGCCATTCCAGCGTCTGGTGCGTGAGATCGCGCAGGACTTCAAGACCGATCTGCGTTTCCAGAGCTCCGCCGTGATGGCCCTCCAGGAGGCGAGCGAAGCTTATCTGGTCAGTCTCTTCGAAGACACCAACCTGTGCGCGATCCACGCCAAGCGCGTGACCATCATGCCCAAGGACATTCAGCTCGCGCGCCGTATTCGCGGTGAACGCGCCTAAAGTAATATCAAAATAATGATTTTACTTGCACGATCGTATGGATCGGACACACACAAAAGGCCCTTTTCAGGGCCACAAATTTTTCTGACATAAAAAAAAAATGTCGTTTCATATGTGTACAAAGAATCGTCGTGGTACTCATTAAAAAAAATATATATATAATAATGAAAAAAATATATATAAAATATATATATATATATATATATATATATATATATATATATATATATATATATATATATATATATATATATATATATATATATATATATATATATATATATATATATATATATATATATATATATATATATGACTTTAAACATACATAAATATATTGAGTATGTTATTCTCATTGTTACGCCGATAGTAAATAGTCTAACTATTTGTATATCGTGTAGTCTGTTAAAAAAAAATTTACTCAGTTTTAAATAACATATTACTATAAGTAAATAGCGCTCATTATTATTGTTAGTTACATACGAATATTAGTAATTTATTCCTATGCTTCTCTTGTACGTTTACGTTTCTTACAAGAAAATTCGTACTCCCCCCACCGCTCCTGTCTATTATTGCGTTGTCGACGAACGAACTTATCCGAATAGTGCCGACAAAAGTCGAACCGCATAGCGCCGTACGATAGGTATATAAAGAGGGGTCTGAAATGTGGGCTTACATTTAGAATTGCAAGCTCGTACTGTACGGACGTGTCGACGCTCCGTACGGCCCGAACCTTTCTCTTTTCACCTTGAAATATTAAATATTTATAAATAAATATTTTAATTATTTCGCCGGCGTTTCGACGCCGTGTTGACGTTGCGACGTCATTGTGACGTCGCTCTTTTTGACTCGCAGTCTTCCTATTGTTAGGGGCTGTATGGTTGCCGGGTACGAGCTACCAGCGACGCTACTGCCGTCTCAGCAATGAGCGGCCGAAGCGGCGCGCAGCGGGATCGCTCCCGCTCGCGCCCCAGAGCTCCCCCGGATGTAGGGGCCAGTGGGTCGGGGGCAACCCCACCCTCTCGCGCCCCACTCCCCCCCAGGGCAAAGTCTCCAGCGGGTTCTGCCCCTGCATGCCATTAGTCGGCCCTTCGTCGGCCACAACTGACTCCGGCCTCAAGACCATCCGAGGCCCCCCAGCCACCGGGTCCTCTGTTACCAGTGGCCCCACTGACCCATCCCCAGGCCGTCCTTTGGCCAGGCCCGCATTTGGGGCGAATACCCGGACACCCGAGGAGCGTGTCTTGACAACACGCCCCACTGGTGGTTCCGGCCCCCTACCAGCGGCCTCTGCTACCTCTGCGGGAGTTGTTTCCACCCCCCCGCAGACTGATATCACTAACATGACGCCGCAGCGGGCTTCTAGGCCCGCTGCAAGAGAGGCCCAGCCCTCCAAGAGGTCGCCCTCCGCGCCCTCTCGTATCGAGGCGGAGCTGTCGCCACGAACGTTGCTGCACAGGGACATGATCCTTGTGGCCCAGCTGCAGCAGCGAGGAGCCATCTCCAGTTCATTGCTGGAACACATTAGTATGTTCCTCAATGACAAGGAGAAAGAGCTCGAGCGCTCCAGCACCGCATCGGACGTGAGGATGGAGGAAGCGCCCCTTCCGACCCTCACTCCCCAGCGGAGACCAAGGCCCGTCGACGAGGCCACCGACATCGACCCCAAGAGGCTTTGCGCCCAGCCGCGCCCCGTCGCCCCGGGAGCCTCAAGGGATCCACGCCTCCGGAACAGAGAGGCGCAGAGTCCAGTGCCCACCCCTGGACCTGCTAATACTGCCACCACCACCACCACCACCACCACTAGCACCACAGGTGTGGACACCGGGTCGGTCACCTTCGCCGATGCGCTCCGGGCAGGAAGCCCGAGCCAAGCGGCGCAGGCAGCGCCGGCCCCACCACCCGCACCCGCACCGACACCTAGGCCTCGCTACCCACCTTTGGTAGTGGAAGCACTGCCAAACTGGGCGACCCATTTTCGGGCGCTCAGAGAAAGGTTGGGGCATGCACCCAATGCGCGCCCTTTTGGCAAGGGGGTACGATTCTCTCCAGCGTCGGAGGAGGAGTATCGCGTCATCCAGCGATACCTCACCGAGCTGGAGAAACACGAGAGGATCAGCTGGTTCTCCTACGCCCTCCCCTCGGAGATGAGTCGGAAGGTAGCCATCAGGGGGCTACCGGTCACGACCACTCCCGAGGAGATCACGGAGGCGCTCGGAGAACTGGGCTACCAGGCGGAGTACGTCCGCCCTATACGGGCTAGGAAGGGTCGTCCGGGCTGCATTTTCTTCGCAGTCCTGACGAACACCCCGGACCTGGTACCTGGCATCTACAGCGTAACAGAGCTGCTGTACATGCCAGGCATCAAAATCGAAGCCTGGCGCAGCCGGAAGGGCCCAGCGCAGTGTCATCGCTGCCAGGCCTTCCGGCACTCAAGCCACGGCTGCCATCGTCGCATGGCCTGCGTCAGGTGCGGAGGCGAGCACTTGGCGCGGGAATGCCCGCGGCCGCTAGAAGAACCAGCCACTTGCGCCAATTGCGGGGGAGCTCACCCCGCTAACCACACCTCCTGCCCCCAATTTAAGAGGGAGCTCCAAAATAAAAGGGCTGGCACACTGGCCCTCACTGCCGCCACCAAGAAGCCAGCGTCGGTCGCCCCGGTCCCTACCAATATGGTAGCTGCGGAAGCACATGCCTCTTCTTTGATGGCACCGGCCAACCCACCCTCCTCGCGAGTCGGTGGCCGAAGAGCCTCTAAGAAGAGGTCGAAGAAGGGGAAAGGTGGCAAGAAGGGTGCAGCACCCTCGACCCTCCCCTCGAAGCCAGTCTCCACAAAGGCAGCCCCTGATGCTGCCCCCTCACAGGGCGAATCCCGCGCGAACATCGACAGGGCCATCGACGTCCTGAAGGACGTTCTGGTCGCCCTTAAGGAAAATCGTGACCCTGTCGAGGTCGTGCTCCAAGGCATGATGCGTCTACTTACCAATGGATAAGTTACGCATCATGTTTTGGAACGCCGCTGGCCTGAAGCAGCGAGCCCACTTCCTCCGGCTCCTGCTCAGACAGCAAAACATTGACGTCGCCCTCGTGAATGAGAGCCACCTCCGCGAGTCTGATACTTTCACCGCGTCAGGGTATCACATCTTACGCCTTGACGCGGAGGAAAACGTCTACCGGGGACTGCTCATTGCAGTCAGGCGTAATCTCCCCCACTTGCCTCTTCCCGACACTAACACTCAGTCCTTCCAATCCCTGGGGATCGAACTGAGTGTCGGCATGCAGCCCATCAGGCTGTATGCCGTGTACCGGCCTCCTAATTCCTCCCTTCTTCTCGCCGAAGTCCAGCGGCTCCTTAGTGACACCACCCCGACAATAGCGGCGGGAGACTGGAATGCAAAGCATCCAGCGTGGCATTGTCACCGCGAATGTATCACTGGCAGGAGACTTTTCGAGGACTCCGACCGTCACGGCTACGTGGTGGAGGGGCCTGACGAACCCACCCACTACATCCGTGAGTCGCACGGTACCACGATCGATCTCCTAGTTCACAAGGGGATCGATCCTGGCCCGGTGTCCCTCGAACCACCAGAGGTCCTGCCAGAAACCTGTGGATCTGACCACCTCCCCGTCATCTTCGCCATACGGGGAAAACCGGAAGCCGCTGGACGTCCCCCCCGTCGGGGACTGATCTGCTGGCCTCGCTTTGAAGCCCTCACTGCGCAGCTGACGCCACCACGCGAGGAGCCGCTTGCTGATCCGCCTAGTGTCGACCGACTTGAGGCGTCGATCACAGCGACGATCACAACCGCCCTCCGTGAATCCACTGCCCCAGCAAGTCCAACCAGACTTCCCCCAACCCCACGGCACATTGCCGAACTCATTGCGCGGAAGAGGAAGACGCGCATTGAGTGGCAACAGACCCGCGAGCCTGCCACCAAAACCAAACTCAATGGCTTGGTGGAGCGAGTTCGCAAAGCGCTCGCGGAGTCTTACGCCGAAGGTTGGGACGCGAGGATTAGGGACGCCAGTGAGGATGCAGCCTCTCTTTCAAGGCTGAGCCGGCAGATCCTTAAGAAGCCCCCACCCTCCAGACCCCTACTCCACCCCGATGGCACGCTGCGCTATGACTCTCAAGGCAGGGCCGACATACTGGCAGACCACCTTGAGGGTCAGTTTGCGCCGAACCCCAGCCTGCGCCCGGAGTTCCACGCGCGGCTGGAGGCAGCGGTCACCGAATTCCTGTCCAACCCTCCCATCCCGACTCCACCTCCACCTTTCTTCTCCCCGTCGAGCGTCAAGAAAGCGATCGCTAAACTCAAGCCTCGCAAAGCTCCGGGGATAGACGGAGTGCCTAACCTTGCTCTCATTCACCTTCCCAGAAGGACCATATCATCACTCACCAGGCTCTTCAACGCCATCCTGCGGCTGGGCTATTTCCCGCAGGCTTGGAAAGAAGGCCTGGTAGTGATGATACCGAAGCCCGGTAAGGATTACAGGAGACCAGAGGGGTATCGCCCCATTACCCTGTTGAACGCCATCTCTAAACTGTTCGAGAAGCTACTGTTGCCACTCATCCAAGCGCACTTCCAGCCGCGCTCCGAACAGTTTGGCTTCCGCAGTGGACACTCGACCACCCTCCAGCTGGCCCGAGTGATCCACTTTGCCACCGCCGCACTAAACAGGAAGGAACGACCAGTGGCGGCCTTCCTGGACGTGTCCAAGGCGTTTGACAGGGTGTGGCACACCGGTCTCCTGTACAAGGTGATCGGACTGGGCACTCCGTTCCACATAGTGAGGGTCCTAGCCGAATTCCTCCGCGGCCGGACCTTCCGTGTGAAGGTGGACACCACCTTGTCCTCTTCCTCCCACCCCATCGCAGCAGGGGTCCCACAGGGTAGTACGTTGTCGCCTACCCTGTACGCAGCGTACACCGACGACATCCCGTGCCATGAGGACACCATGTTGGCGCTCTACGCCGACGACGTGGCGATCCTCACCAAGTCCCTCAACGCCAACCACGCGGCGTTGAAACTCCAAAGAGCCCTCGACCTTCTGCCCGACTGGCTGGCGGAGTGGAGGCTCACGCTCAATGTGGCAAAGACCCAGACCCTTTCGTTTGGGAGCCACTTGGCGTTGCCTCCTCCGATAAGCCTCCAGGGCGAACAGGTCGATTGGGCTCAACAAATCACATACCTGGGCGTCATCATAGACAGACGTCTTTCGATGGTGGCCCAGGTATCCAAGGCCAGGAAAGCGGCGAGAGCTGCGCTGGCCCTGCTGCGTCCCCTTTTCCGCTCCCGACTTCCCCTCCGCACCAGACTGGGGCTGTACAAAACGTACGTCAGGCCACACTTGACGTACGCAGCCCCAGCATGGTACTCCCTCACCAGTCCCAACCAGCGTCGCGTCCTGCAGTTGACGCAAAATGTGGCCCTCCGCAGAGTCGCCCAGGCTCCTCGATACGTGAGGAACGCCACTATACAGCGTGACCTCCGTGTCGAGAGCCTCGAGGACCATATCGTCCATCTTGCTGCCCGCGCCTTCCACCGTGCCGATGCCTCGGATCATTTACACATCCGAGACATCGCACCGTGGCATGCCCGTCCGCCCGACGCTCGCAGATTCCCTAGGGATCTCCTACCCATTTCCCCTTCTCCCGACTCCTGAGCCGCTACCTAGGCCGCTGGTCGCCTAAGCCGGGCCTCTCCTGGGCTACCAGGAGACTCACTCGGCTGGGCTGACCGCCCTAGTAGCACACGGCTCCCCCGACTCCAGTTGTACTCATCCCTGTTCTGTATAGGACACTCTGTTTGGGCATAAGCCCAACCCAACGACGCGCCCATAATAATGGGCGGAGGTAGACACCAACGGCAAGAGGGCCACGCCCTGATACCGTTTTCCTCTCTCCCCTCGAGGTCGAGAGAGTGTGAATACATCAACGTCGTCACCGACTACTACTACTACGTCGTTGTCTCCGTTGTAGTGTTCTCGTGCGTGCGTGCGTGTGTATAATTGTGTGATACGTGAAAATAATAAAAAAAAAAATTAAAATGGCCGATACAGCAGTCGCATCCGAAGCTCCCGCACCGGCGACGCCCGCGAAGAAACCCAAAGCGTCGGCGGCGCCTGCCGGCGGCTCCGCGGCCGCAGCCAAGAAGCCAAAGGCGAAACCGACCCACCCCAAGACCTCCGAGATGGTGAACAGCGCCATCAAGGAGCTCAAGGAGCGCAGCGGTTCCTCGCTCCAGGCGATCAAGAAGTACATAGCGGCCCAGTACAAAGTGGACGCCGAGAAGTTGGCGCCGTTCATCAGAAAGTACCTGAAGAGCGCCGTCGAGTCCGGCGCTCTGATACAGACCAAGGGCAAAGGCGCTTCGGGCAGTTTCAAGCTCGAGTCCAAGTCGTCCGCGTCGAAGGGCAAGCAGGCGTCCGCCGGGGCCGGCGGCAAGGGATCCGCCGCATCGGGCGCCGCCTCCGCCGCGTCCTCCGGCGGCGCTAGGTCGAAGAAGGCCGCCGGAGCCGCGGCCGCCGCCTCCGGCAGGGGCGGCAAGAAGGCAGCCGCCGCGGCCGCGTCCGCCGCCTCCGCGTCGTCGCCGTCGAAGTCGTCCAAGGCGAAGGCCGCCATCAAGGACAAGAAAGCGGCCGCCGCCAGGAAGAAGCCGGCCGCCGCGTCCGCCGCGGCCAAGAAGGCCTCCGCGGCCGCCGCCGCCGCCGCGTCGGCGTCCTCCTCGAAGGCGAAAGGCGCCGCCGCATCCAAGGCCAAGAAGACCGCCAAGCCGCCGACGAAGAAGCCGAAAGCACCCAAACCCAAGAAGGCTGCGACACCCAGATCCAAGCCGGCGGCGAAGAAGGCCGCGTCGGCTGCGAAAAAGTAATATCAAAGTGTTAAACGAATTAACGCTCAGTAAGATAATTGTGCGAGTGTTGTTGTTGTTGTTGTTGTGCGGCGGTGATGTGCTTGCAATAATAATAATAATGCAGCGTAACGATATGGTTCACGTTAAGCGTTCCACAACTGTGACGTCATCACCGTCATCGTCCACGGCTACTCCAACGACGACGACGACGACGACAACGAAACACATGAATTCTTACCACAAGACGGCGTCCCGACGACGTCGCCGTGGCCGCGGCCGCGTGGTAGCAGCAGCGGCGGCGGTGACGACGACAGAACGTCGAAATGTGCAATATTACGCACGACAAAAAGCCCTTTTCAGGGCTAACAAACGTTTCAGAAATATTAAATTACTAGTTTCTACGATGAGACGTCTCTATCACGTATCAAATATATGTATATATATATATATAAAAAAAAAAAGAAGAACTTACCAATTAAATCATGTAGCGTGCGAACCTTATTCATCCCAACACGTTTACGACTTCATTTCACTCCTATCACACTATCTGCAATCAATAAAAATACACAATATTAGCATGTGACATGTGCACCATTCATTATAACAATAATATATACATATAATATATAATAAAAATAACCATTATGAATTTTACACTGCAAACAAACATTCAACTGATTTGGCGGCAAAAATCCCAACCACAGTATATACAAAAATAAATTGACGTAGCTTTTCATATTTCGAATATGAAAGGATTAGATCTTAGCGATATTCAGCCTACACAGATAAACAAACACAAAAAAAAAAAAACTATATATATATATATATATATATATATATATATATATATATATTATAATATAATATTTATATGTTTAAATATTTTATTTTGTTATTTACTTTATTTTATAATTATCATTATATTTTTTTTTTTTTTTAAGGCGTTGATAACTTTAATTTAGTAATAAAAGAAAACGAAACATAAGAAGATCTCGGCTGTCCTCGGCTTTCCTCGACGTGGATATCGTGCGCGTTCGTAGCCACAGTCGCTGAGTCGCATCCCCACCTACTGTGCGCGCCGTGTGGCAGTATAAAACCCACTTTTAGCAAAAATTCTATATAAACTCACGTAGAACCGCCGCGCGCACACACGCTCGCGGACGTTATTATCTTTGTTTGTTTTATATTTATATCAACTCTCCAAATAACATGTCGGGTCGCGGTAAGGGTGGCAAAGTGAAGGGAAAGGCAAAGTCTCGCTCCAACCGTGCAGGACGTCAGTTTCCCGTCGTACGTATACGCAGACTGCTGAGGGAGGGCAACTACGCAGAACGCGTGGGTGCCGGCGCACCGGTGGACCTCGCGGCCGTGATGGAATATCTGGCCGCCGAAGTGCTCGAGTTGGCCGGAAACGCGGCCCGCGACAACAAGAAGACCAGAATCATCCCCAGGCATCTCCAGTTGGCGATCAGAAACGACGAGGAGTTGAACAAGTTGCTCTCTGGCGTTACGATCGCGCAGGGCGGTGTCCTGCCTAACATTCAGGCCGTGCTCTTGCCCAAGAAGACCGAGAAGAAAGCCTAATTCTCACACCTCTTCAGTGCATAGTGCTGCGTGACGTCACGTGTGTGTGTGTATATGTGTGTTTTTCTGTGTGCGTGCGAGTGCCTGTCGCGTCGTAGATTGCGCGCGGCGCACACACAGATACAACTATCCACCACCACCACCACCACCAGCATTGTGCGCCGAAAAATTATTAAAAGGCCCTTTTCAGGGCCACAATATACATCCGTAAAAGCTTTGAAATTGCATAAAAGTTTCACTGTGCGAGACGTCTCACCTTCACGTCATGACATGACAAATAGATAGATATATATCACATAATAATAAATAGACTATTTACTACATGAAAGACAATGAATAGTATAATATATATATATATATATATATATATATATATATATATATATATATATATATATATATATATATATATATATATATATATATATATATATATATTTCCAAAAAAAATAAAATAAATAAATAGAAAATTCAAATAAGAATTGGCAGATAATAATATTAATACTTGTTATTATTCACACATTTGTTCAGTTAGTATTGACGAACAATACTAACTACTATTTTTTATAATGTATAATAAAAAAGAAAATTTGAAAATTCAAATAAGAATTGGGAAATAATAATAATAATAATTGTTATTATTTACATAGACATTTGTGTATATATATATATATATATATATATATATATATATATATATATATATATATATATATATATATATATATATATATATATATATATATATATATATATATATATATATATATATATATATATATATATATATATATATATATATATATATATAGTGTGTGTGTGTTTGTTTGTTTATAATTAATATACGTTTGTTTGTTTATAATTAATATATCAACTTGCTGAGGGTGCAGGGCAGCGTGGTGAGGGGGGGGGGGGGGGGGGGGGGTTAATAAGAATGCGGGGGGGGGGGGAGGCTCGTCCCCGTTCTTGGTCGCGCGTACGGAGTTCTCATTGGTCGATTCAGTGTCGGTGACTAGTGAACGTCGCTAGCGTTTGTGCGTTCACCCAAAGTGAGTACATCTCGAGTTCGACCCCGTATTTTTATAGATAGATAAGGATCGGCAAAATTCGTGTACTCGGTAATAATACGAAGATAAACCGAAGAATATACGAACCACCCGAAGGCAAGCGACGTGTATGACGCAACTCTATTAGTAGCGATACTAATAGGGTTGCGCGTACAACGTTTGTGCGCGGAGTGATACCATTAATAAATTTATGGGAATACGAATTTCCAAATATTAAGAAGTTTGCTAAATGACGTGGACCGGAAAAAAGGTTACGTAGTAGGGGACAGATCCGAAGTCGGTCAACAGGAGAGAAGGAAGTAGGTCCTATGACGACCGGTACTCCCCTGAGCGCAGGTTAGAATAAGACATGATGTTGATAGATCATCTCCAAGGCAGGCAGGAGCTTTATCAAGCACCCTTCCTTGAACATATATCGCTCGTCTTAAATGAGAGACTATAACACCATTAATCCCGATTCCTCGTCACTTCAACATAGCTATACCCTCTTCACAATCCCTCTCGTCGTCATAGATCGAATGCGAACTGAATGCACGAGAATGAATACCACCAACACCACCAAAAGGCATTGCGTAGGCCCATGTTAGTGCGCCGCTTTCAGCTAGAGATCCACATCACATCTAAAACTAATCAAATAACTATAGACGACTAACCATCATTCAAACATACCCATCAATCCTTCATCCATTACATCACCGCCATATCATCGTCAGCAACATCCCCAACCACTTCCACAGGATCTACCACGTTTGAAGATGCGCTAAAAGCAACCAGGCGGGTCATCCTAACATCAAAAAAACATCCATCACCAACAACAAGCGACCCTACAGTCCTCCTCAACTACCCAAACGAACCAAGATGTCCTCCACTCATGGTGGAAAAATATCTGCACAACTGGGCACACCACTTCAAAATATAAAGGAGAGGATTGGCCCATAGCCCCAATGCCCGCCTTTCGGCAGAGGAGTAATTCTCGCCAAGCTCGGAGACAGAGTACCGTTCATTCAGAGGTACCTCTCCGAGCTTAGAAAACAGCGAATCTCCTGGTTCTCCTACTCACTGCCCTCGGAGCTGAGCAAAAAGTTTTGCCATCCGGGGCTACCATGACCACCACACCCGAAGAAATCACCGTCGCGACTCGAGAACGTGCTTTCGTCGGAGTATGTTAGACAAATACAAGCCAGGATGGGTAACCTGGCTGCATTTTCTAATTAATCATAATGACGCAATACTCCCAACCTGATATCCGGCCAGATAATAACCTCACGAACTCCTTTTCTCCGCCGGCATCAAGATAAGGCATTGAGAGGCAAAAAGGGGCCAGCACATGCACCGCTGTGCCGGCCTGCATACAATTCCAGCACGGATGTCACAGACGCGTGGCTTTTGCGTCGATGTGCGAGGAGCACTTTGCTGGGAATTCCCTCGCCCAAGCTGAGTGACCTGCCACCTGTGCAAATTGCGGGGGAGCTCAACCCCGCAAATTACTTCTCCTAGCCCTCAATTAAGGAGAGGCGCCAGCGAAACAATAGGGCAGTCACAGTTGCATTACCCTGCACCCCATACCCTCCACTCGAATGCCACCAATATTACAACAGGGGGTGGCTGCTGACGCCCAGGCCACCTCACTGATGGCCCCTGCCAATCCTCCTACTGACAGACGGGGGCTATACAGGCCAAAGAATAAAACGTTGCAAAGTTAGAGTAAGGAAGCAGCAGCCGCGACCACGCCAAAATGTGCACCACCCACCACCACCTCTACCACCTCCCCTAGCAGTCCAGTCTCCGCTCCGAACCGTAGCCCCAAAGTCCTAAATGGTTTGCAGTAACATGGCTACGACGCTTTACAAGAGGTACTAACCAAAAAAAACCCCTCAGAGAGGGCCGAGACCCATGACAAACCGTCTTAATCGGAATGATGGACTACTCCAAAGATTGATTTGCGAGTAGTCTTCTGGAATGCCTCCACCTGAAGGTAGGTACAATCCCTCCGTCTCCTCCTCAGGCTAACAGAACATGATATCCTCCTCATAATGAGACGCACCGATCAGGACTTCAGACAGTGCAAACCTACCTGGTTACCACATTTTCCCCGTCTGGATGCTCCTGCAGACAACGCGTTCAAGCCTCCTCGTAAGCAGTTTCTAAGCAATATAATTTTTCCAAACTCCCTCTCCGAACTCCAACCTTCCAATTCCTTGGCTGGAGGTAACAGCGGGGATCCAGTCGCTGCTTCGCACTTTTGCCCTTTACGGCCCTCCGTCCAAGTCTGGACCTAGAGAGTGCGATCCTGCTTGACCATCCCTACCCAACCCTGGTCGCCGGACTGAATGCAAAGCACATCAACCGTTTGGTGCAACACCAACACCTGCTCCAACGGTCGTAGGCTTGCTCGCTGACTGCTGCACGTCACCAGTATGAATCTTGTGTCCCGTACCTATCAGCCGACACCCCTTTCTCCCTCCATCAGTCAGCCCCACTCTCCTTTCCTTATTGACTTTGTGCGTTTATAAAGGGATGATTGCATCTCCCAAAGAGAAACTCTCCCATATGCGGTGGGGTCTGATCACTTCCTGTCTTGCGGTTGTCTCAGGACGCTGGCAATCTCAAGGAACCCCCCGCCTAGACGCAACATCTGTGGGAGACATTCATGCGCGCTTCCAACATCACAACCTTTAAGATCAGCGCCTCGCCTCTACGCCACCAATTATTGAACCGCTGGAGTCGACCTGGTCTCTTCATAGGGATGCCATGGAAGAGGCCCACTTCTTTCTCTCCTCCAACACCAGACCCTGCCACCTATACCCCATAAGGGTACTCCAGCTACTCCCGGAAAAGGGTCCGTGCTGATTGGCAGAAGACCCGGCAACCAGCCACGAAGACCCAGCTCAACAATATCATCGTCAGATTCGTGCTGAACGGGGACTCGTCGCAGCCGACACATGGAAACCGTGTATGGTAGGAGGCGGGTGAGGGAGGTCGTCTCCTAACCAAACTTTGTCGGCTGCTCACTAATAAGAAACCTCCCATCAGGCCTCTCATCCATCCCTGATGTACCCTCCGCTAACTCTTCGGAGGAGAGACGTCTATCCTGCCTGAACACCTTGCACCCAGTTCACCCCGACCCAAGTCAGTGCCCGAATTTCATCACCGTCTGGAAGAAGAGGTTGCCGTGCACTTACTTCTCCAGCTACCACTCCCAACCACCACCTTCCTCTCCCTTGTCAAAATTAAAAAGCCATCATAAGATGAAGACGAGAAAGTCCAGGTATGTATGGCTCACCAACTGATCTCTACCCACCTACCCTCATAGGACGATAGCTGAACTCACCAGGCTCTTCAACGCCTCCTCTGCCTTATGGGTTCTTTCCTCAAGCGGGGAAGATGGCCTGTCATCATAATTCCCAAAACCAGGTAAGAACAACCAGCAGACCGGACAGCTTCGGTCCGATCCCCCTGCTGAGTGCACTGTCGAAACTTTCGAAAAACTTTTAAGCCCTCTGTCCAGGCCAATATCACCCAACGTCCCTGACATTTCGTCTTCAGAGCCAGTCACTCCCACAACTCCCAACTTGCCAGGGTTGATCCATCTACATAGCACCAAATCCTGGAAACAAGAAGGAAGTGCACTGCAGCCTTCCCTAGATTGTCGCCAAAGCCTTCGATAGGGTCTGTGCAGTCCCGTCCTCCTTTACAAGCTATCCAAATCGAACGTCCCCTCATCACTCCTCAGAGTGGTAGCTCATTCCTACAAGGCAATCCTTCTGTGGAGGGTGAAGAGTGCCATCTCCAGCAGCCGCCACCGCGATCACCGCGGTGTACCGCAGGGCCGTATCTGTCCCCTTTTTATACGCCATTACAACCTACGATATCCTCGGTTACCCCCATAGCGTCATGCTAGCTCTATACTCTGACGACATTGCACTCTGGCACCTCCATCACGCCTACACACGCCACCGGTAAAGTCCAACAAGCCTAGATCTCCTTCCGAGTGGATGGCCAAATGGATAATGTGTCCCTCAACGTGGACCAACACAGGCCCGGCTTCTCCTTTGTTCTCCACCGCAAGCCCCCCACCACCTCTCATCCCTTGTGGTCCGCCAAGTCATGGGCTAACAGATGCCACTTACCTGGTTTCCGTCATCGACAAACAATCTTTAGAATGCGCCCCCAGTACGTAAATGCACCAACGCCGGCGAAGCGTCGCTCCAAATATTGAAACCGTTATGGACGGTGCGCAGACTCCCACCCACGTTAAAGGGCAACTTTACCGGACAAGACGATAAGACTCACCTACTTACCCCACCTTCAGTTACGCACGCTCGCATCAGTGCCGACAGCTGAGCATGCAGGTTGTGCAAGAACATCGCGTTACGCAAGTATCCAAGCCCCCTACTTCGGTGAGGAACACGACTTTACAACATCGTGAATCTTCGAGTAGAGGGGCTTGACTGATCATATACGGGATACTCCGCCCTTACCACCAACATGTTCTCACTGGGCCGACTCAGCCTTCATATCATCATTCTTGAACATCGCCCCACTCCATTCCCGCCCTCCCCGACGGCTAAACCCTCGCAGGTATTTGGTCATCCCCACTTACCTCAAACCCTCAACACCAACTCCATCTCCTTGAACAGCCCAAAATTTGATCTCCGAGCCGCCGGTGTAAGCGGACGCTGGTCGCCATCAGCTGGGCCTCTCAACGGGCCAGCCGTGAGTCTCACCCCTGGCTCTGGGGCAGACCGCCCTCTCCTCTCGTCACATGGCTCACTTTTTTCCCTAACGGTCCTTTTGAAACCAAATCCCACTTCTCCCAACTTTGAAACTGCCCCCTTTTTTACATAATTTTATCAAAATATTTCTATGACTCGTCCAATGCGTTTCACTCATAGAGTGCGATTTGTGTGCTCTCTCCACGGCCGTGCCTAAGCTCATAGGCACCGAAATGATACCCATGGTCATAGGGCATAGCCCTGACAAACCGCTCCCCTTTGCGCGTAACCGCGCAAAGAGATGAAAGCTGAATTTAATTGATTGTATTTTATAGTTCACAGTTCTGTAAGACTGCCAGTCTGTGTCACTATTTCCATCGACATATCATAATATCATCGCAATGAGTGCCGCCCAAGACTACGGAAAGGCCGCCAATAATCGGGCAAGCCCAAAGAACATCTCCAACGACAGAAGGAAGAAGAATCACACGGGAAGGAGAGCTCGGTCCATCTACATCTACACAGTGCTCAACAGTCACCCGCCGGACCCGGTATCTTCCATTAAGGCTATGTCCATCATGAACTCTTTCGTGAACGACATCTCGAGCGCATCGCCGAAAGAAGCGTCCCGATCCTCGCCCACTCCACAAGAGTCCACTATCACGTCCAGGATTGCAGACCTCCGTGATGCTTTTTTTCCTGCTGCCCGTCCCGGCGAGTTGGCCAAGCACGCGTCAGCGAAGGCACCAGCCGTCACTACCAAGTACGCCGAGCTCCAGTGAAGTGTGTGTTCCTTCTTGACAAATGCGAATGCGCAAGTGCGGCAAACAGTGTCTCGTTCGGGCGTGGTGGTGGTGGTGTACGCGGTGTGTCTGCACCGTCGCACTCTCCGCCTCCTCTACCTGCGTGGTGTGTTTGTGCCACCGTCTCATGGTTGCGTGTGTTCGCAAAACCCAAAAGTCAAGCCTTTTCCAGGCCACAAAAATGATTCATGTTGAAATATACCAGTGCTCGCAAACGCTCTAGAAAAGCTTAATGGTAGATAATACTATATGCCTATATAGCACAACACTAATAGGGAATCATGTTTTACATAAATAATTGCGACCTTAAAAGACAAATCCATAAGATTATTAAACTTTGTTCTTAGCTAATTATTAACAATTATAAATATTGTATATTATGGTTCACTAAAGCTCATTGCATTACCACATTGTTGTTATCGTTAGTATTAATTATTATACTGATTTAGAGAAACAAGACTAACAAGAAAAAATAATAATAGATAACAAAACATAATCAGGAGAAATTATATCTATCTATTACTAAATGGTAATCATCCATATTGGTGTTAGGTAATACGATACTGTATATGGCACGGCTCCATCCAGCTTGATCTGTAACGATCAACGATCTATTTCTCCTAAACACTTAATCTGCTCCTGACGCGCGACGATCCTTAATCCTCAACGCTATAACCATTCTTCAATGCCGAATATACTGCCACTCCTAACGATCTGACGAACGCGAACGCTTCGTCGTTCGTTCGTTCGTTCTCTTCGGCGAGAAGAGGCGCCTGCTGTTCGAATGAGACGGCCTATAAATATCACCACTGTATAAATGGGGACTTTTTCGTACGTTCCTATCAGGTCCTATTTCAGACTCTTACGACTCACGACGTGTCGTACGTCTCCTCCTCCGTATAATAATCGTAACCCCCGCGGTATTATTATGTATTTATTATTGTTCTTGCGCGTTGTGTTTGTGTGAGTGTACAGAATACTGGCACGCTACCCAGCAGACCGCCCGAACATCTACAACCGGTGTCAAGAGCGCCGCGCCAGCAAGCTCGCTCACAAAGGCCCGGCTCGCAAGGAGCGCACCGGGCCACCTGCGGTGTCAAGAACCTCACGTATACCATGGCCCGGAACCGTCGCCCTCCTTGAGATCCCTCGCTAACCCAGCAGAGCACAGAGCCTGTTGATCCGCAGTGCCATTCCAGCAGCGTCTGGGGCGTGAGATCGCGCAGGACTTCAAGACCGATCTGCGTTTCCAGATGCTTCCGTCCGCCGTGATGGCCCTCCAGGAGGCGAGGAAGCTTAGCTGGTCATTCGCCATTCGAAGACCCAACCTGTTCGCGATTCCCCACCGCAAGCGCGTGATCCATCGAGCCCAAGACATTCAGCTCGCGCGCCGTATTCGCGGGGGAACGCGCCTATGTAATATCGAAATTCGATTTTACTTGCAAACGATACTATACAACGATCGGACACACACCCAGGCGCCTTTTCAGGCCATCAAATTTTTTTGTGACATAAAAAAAATGTCGTTTCATACTGCTACAAAGAATCTCGTAGTAACGCCAATAAAAAAAAAGAAAAAACTTTACAATATAATAATAATAATAACAAAGATAAATTATAAATCATATCGGTTAACATAGGTTTACTGTATATATGTGAGTGTGTGTGTGTGTGTGTGTATATATATCTATATATTATATATATATATATCTATATAGAATATAATCATATATATAATATATATATATATATATATATCTATATTGACTTTAAACATCATATATATATTGAGGGTATTTTATTCTCTATAGTTAGCCGATCGTAAATAGTCTCACTATTTGTATATCGGGTAGTCTGTTAAAAAAAATTTACTCAGATGTGAAATACATATTACTATAAGTAAATAGCGCTCATGATTTTGTGTGTTAGTTACATACGAATAGATATTTATTCCCTATGCGTTCTCTCTCTTGTACGGTTACTTTCTTAACAAGAAATTCGGTACTCCCCACCCGCTCCCTGTCTATGATGGCGTTGCGACGAACGAACTTAATCCTAATGTGCCGACACAATCGAACCGCATACGCCGCACGATAGGTATATAAAGCGGGGGTCTAAATTGGGCTTACATTTGATATAAACTCATCACGTAGAACCGCCGCGGCACACACGCTCGCGGACGTTATTATCTTTTTTGTTTTAGAGTTATATCAACTCCTCCAAATACATGTCGGTTTCGGGGGTCGCCGTTAAGGGTGGCAAAGTGAAGGGAAAGGGCAAATACGTCTCGCCCAACCGTGCAGGACTTCAGTTTCCCGTCGACGTATACACAACTGCTGAGGAAGGGCACTACGCAGAACGCGTGGGTGCCGGCGCCACCGGGGTGTACCTCCGCTGCCGTGATGGAATATCTGGCCCGCCGAAGTGCTCGGTTTGCCGTAACGCGGCCCGCGACAAACAGAAGACCAGAATCATACCCCGGCCTCTCTCTCCATTTGGCGATCATAACACTAGGAGTTGAACAATTTGCTTCTCTGGCGTACGGATCCGCGCAGGGCGGTGTGCCTCCTACCTTCATAAGGCTCCGTGCTCTTTTGCCCCAAGAAGACCGAGAAGAAAGCCTATCTCGACACCCTCTTCAGGCTAGTTTTGCGGCTTGACGTCACGTGTGTGTGTGTATATGTTTGTTTTTTCTGTGTGCGTGCGAGTGCCTGTCGCGTCGTATATTGCCGCGAGGCGCACACACAGATTACAACTATCCACCACCACCACACCACCACTTGTGCGACGACAATTATAAAGGGGCCCTTTTTCCGGGCCACACTAACACCGTAAAAGCTTTTGAAATTGCATATAAAAGTTTCACTTGTGCGAGACGTCTCACCTTCACGTCATACATTACAAATAGATAGATATATATCACATACAATAAAGAGACCATTTACGACATGAAAGAACAATGATAGTATCACCTATATATATATATATATATAATATAATATATATATAATAATTAATATTATGTTAATATATATATATATTTCCAAAAAAATACAATAAATAAATAGCAAATTCAAATAAGCATGGCAAGAGAAGATATTAATACTTGTTATATTCACACAATTTGTTCAGGTAGATGACGAAACAATACTATACTATTTTTTTATAATGTAAATAAAAAGAAAATGTGACAAATTCACGTAAAGAATTGGGAAATAATAATAATAATAATTGTTATTATTTACATAGACATTTGTGTAATATAATATTTATATATATATATTTATATATAAATATATATATATATATAATATATATTATATATAATATATATTCTATATATATATATATATATCTATATATATATAGATATATATCTATATATCTATATATAATATATATAGATATTATATAATATATATACTATCTAATCTATAATAATATATATATATATAGAATATATTATATTTATCTCTTATTATAGTGGGTCGTGTGTTTGTTGTTTATAATTAATTATACGTGTTTGTTCTAATTAATCTATCAACTTGCTGAGGTGCAGGGCAGCGTGTGAGGGGGTGGGGGGGGGGTGGGGGTTAATAAGAATGCGGGGGGGGGGGAGGATTCGTCCCGTTCTTGGTCGCGCGGACGGAGTTTCATTATGGTCGAATTCAGTGTCGTGGACTATGTGAACGCGCGAGCGTTTGTGCGTTCACCCAAAGTGAGTACATCTCGAGTCGACCCACGTATTTTATTAGGTACCGTGCGTAGCCTGCCAGTGCTGGTCACTATTATCACATCGATCCAATATCAATAAATAAATCGCAATGCCGCCAAAGACTAGCGGAAAGGCCGCCAAGAAATCGGGCAAAGCACCAAAAGAACATCTCCAAATCGGACAAGAAGAAGAAGAGCACAAGAGGAAGGAGGAGCTACCGACATCTACATCTACCAAATGGGCCAAACAAGTCACCCGGACACCGGATCTACAGTAAGGAGATGTCCCATCATGAACTCTTTCTGTCGAACACATCTTCGAGAGCTGCATCGACGCAGAAGCGTCCCGTCTCGCAACTACAACAAGAGGTTCACTCTCACGTCCCAGGGAGGTGCAGACCTACGTGAGGTGAGGGTCCTGCTGCCCGGCGAGTTGGCCAAGCACGCGGGTCAGCGAAGGCAACAAAGGGCCGTCCCAAGTACACGAGCTCAAAGTGGAAAGTGGGTGTTCCTTCGTGACAAATGCGAAATGCGCCAAGTGCGGAAAACCGTGTCTCGGCGGGCGGTGGTGGTGTGTGGTGTACGCGGTGTGTTCTGCACAGTCGCCTCCTCCGCCTCTATACCTGCGTGGTGTGTTGCTGCACCGTCGCATGTGCGGTTCGCAGAAGAACACAAAAGTCAAAGGCCCCTTTTCAGGGCCACAAAAATGATTCAGGTTGAAATCTACAGTTTCTCGCAAAACGTTCTAGAAAGCGTATGTGTATATATACATATAAGTGCCTATATAACAACAACAATAATAGTTTAAGCTGTTGTACATACAAAGCTACAAGAGGACGTAAAAGAAAAAGCAAATAAGATTATGAAACTGTGTTCAGTAGCTAATTAATTAACAATTATGAAAGATAGGTATATATGTTCATCAATCGATCTTGCAGTAACATCATTGTTGTTTCGTTAGATATTATTATTATACGTGATTAGAGAACACAAGAAATAAACAAGAAAAAAGAAAAAAGAAAATATTTATTTTTATAAACACATGACTAATCAGAGAAATATCTTTATTACTAATGGTAATCATCAGATTTGTTAGCGTGAATAAATAATGTATTAACACGGCTAAATCAAGGGCGGATCTGTAACGATTTCGCAAACGATCTACTGGT
The DNA here is from genome assembly GCA_037178615.1 of Dione vanillae. Taxonomy (NCBI): domain Eukaryota; kingdom Metazoa; phylum Arthropoda; class Insecta; order Lepidoptera; family Nymphalidae; genus Dione; species Dione vanillae. The sequence goes on along the minus strand of JAZFAU010000289.1, from coordinate 348,469 downwards.
CGCCCCTCAACACGTAATTCTGATCATGACGAGACGATCCTTACATCATCACCAGCTAACAATTTCAATGCGAATATACTGCACACTCAGTCGACGAAGCGACGCTTCGTGAGTTAAGTTGTTAGCATATTAGGCGAGAAGAGGGCGCCCGCTGTGCGAATGAGTACGCAACGTATTAATAAATATCACACTGTACAATGGGACTTTTTCGGTCGTTGCTATCATTCTCATTTCAGACTTGACGCGACGCACGAGTGTAGTAAGTCTCCTCCTCAGTTCATAAATCGTAACCAGCGGTCGGGATATTATTAGATTATGTTCGTTTGCGAGTTCGTGTGTTGTGTGAGGTAAAGCATAATGGCAAGTACCAAGCAGACCGCAGAAAATTCTACCGGGGGGCAAGGCGCGCGCAAGACAGCTACGCCACAAAGGCCGCTCGCAAGCGCGCACCGGCCACCGGCATGTGTCAAGAAGACTACAGGTACAGCCCGGAACCGTCGCCTCCGTGAGATCCGTCGATACCAGAAGAGCACAGAGCTGTGATTCCGCAAGCTCGCCATTCCGCGTTTGGTGGTGAGAGTCGCGCAGGTCTCAAGACG
>JAZFAU010000289.1:302500-347524 GCA_037178615.1 Dione vanillae | reverse complement strand
GCCCAGCGGGATTGAACCGCCGGGCCTTCGATCCCCGCCGCCGACCGCCCCGAATACACGAGCACGGTACTAATAATATCATTTATTTTATTTCCATTATTTAGTATTTACTTTATTTTATCAAGTATCTCAACCTGACTTATTGGTATATGTCGCCGGGTAGACGGCGGGTGGCGGCAGGCACCGGCGGTGAGCAAAGTTCCATTACGCACAAGTTTGGGCCATGCGGGTGTGTGTTTTACGAGGCCAATCCACGTGGAGATCGCAGGAAGGATACACTAGCCACCGCACGCTGCAGGCCGTCTTCCACGGCGAGCGGGTATTCTTCGCCTTCTCGATCTGCGACGTTATATCATTCGTTTAATAAATTTCTTTATAGAGAAAAATGCTTTTAAACACGCTAGAGGTCGCGAGTTAGTAGCACCTCAGGAATTCGAGCGGTCGTATTTACCGGCGCCGCGACACGCCGTCTCGGCCCACATTTAGCGCTCGTGTCGACGGACCGGTCCCAGCAAGCGAGCCCCTCAATGGGTCGGAGGTTCATCGTATACTCTCAAATTATGTAAAAAATTTATTATCTAGAGCATGTGATAGTGAAAAGTTTTGTGCTGTTCGTACGGAGAAAATGTCTGCGACCACGGGCTCGCATCACAGTGTATGCCTACGTCTTACTTTCTATAGTCAACCACTAAGCGACGCTACTACCACGCTAGTAGCGCTACAATCTCGCCGCATATATAAACTTTAGCTCTTCCGCACTCGTCACGACTACTACCACTACGTCGTTGTCGTCCCGTTGTAGTGTGCTCGCTAGCGTACGGTATGTACATGTGCGTGTGTATAATTGTGTGATAACGTGAAAAATCAATAAAAAAAAATTAAAATGGCGCCGTACAGCAGTCCGCCATCCGAAGTCCGCACCGCGAGCCCGCCGAGAACCCAAAGCGTGGCGGCGCCGGCCGGCTTTGGCCTCAGCGGCCGCCAGCAAAGAAGCCAAAGGCCGAAACCGACCAACCCCAAGACTCCGAGATGGTGACAGCGCCATCAAAGGAGCTCAAGACGAGCGCACCGCGGTTTTCCTCCAGCTCCAGGCGATTCAAAGACAGTACATAGCGGCCTCCAGCCCAGTCCAACGTGGACGAATACGAGAAGTTGGCAGCCGTTCATCAGAAATGTACCTGAAGAGCGCGGCGGGGGACGATCGATGTCCGGCGCTCTGATACAGACCAAGGGCAAAGCGAAGCTTAGGGCAGTTTCAAGCTCGAGTCCAAGTCGTACCGGCGTCGAAGGGAAAGCAGGCCGTCCGACGGGGCCGGCGGCCAACGTGGATCCGCAGCATCAGGCGCGCACGCCTCGCGAGCTGTCCTCGGCCGGCGCTAGAGCGAAGAAGGCACCGCCGGAGCGCGTGGCCCGCCGCCTCCGGACAGGGGCGGCAAGTATAAGCAATAAGAAGGCACAGCCGCCGGCGCAGGCGTCCGCGCACTCCGAGTCGTCGCCGTCGAGTCGTACAAGGCAAGAGCTCCGCCATCAAGCAGACACAAGAAAGCGGCCCGCCGCCAGGAGACAGCCCGGCCGCAGCGTCCGCCGCGAGCCAAAGAAGGCCTCCCGCGGCCGCCGCCGGCCGCCCGCTGTCGGCCAGCTCCTCCTCGAAGGCGAAGGCGCCGCCCGCATCCACAGGCCAAGGAAGACCGCCAAGCCACGAAGAAGAACGCCGAAAGCACCCCAACCCCAAGAAAGCGCTGCGACACCCAGATACCAAGCCGGCGGCGAAGTAACGGCCGCCGTCGGACTGGAAAAAGTAATATCAAAGTGTTTTCAAAGTGAATTAACGCTCAGTAGATCTTGTGCGAGTGTTAGGTTGTTGTTTGTGTTGTTGTTGTTGGCGGCGGTGATGTGCTTGCAATAATAATAATAATGCAGCGTAACGATATGGCTCACGTAAGCGTTCAACAACTGGACGTCATCACCGTCATCGTCACGGGCTACTCCAACGACGACGACGACGACGGCGAGACCGACAACGAAAACTATGAATTCTTACCACAAGACGGCGTCCCGACGAGTCGCCGCTGGCCGTGGCCCGTCGTAGTAGCAGCAGCCGGCGGGGGTTGACGACCGATAGAAGTCGAAATGTGCCAATATACGACACGACAAAAAGCCCTTTTCATGGGCTCAACAAACGTTTCCGAAATATTAAATTACTAGTTTATTACGATTGAGACGTCTCTATCACGTATCAAATATATGGATATATATATAATATAAAAAAATGGAATGAACTTTACACAGCAATTAAATCATGTTTGTATTGCGTGCGACACATTATTCATCCCAACACGTTTCGACTTAATATTTGAACTCCTGATCACACTATCTGCAATCAATTAAAAATACCCAATATTAAGCATCGGACCATGTGACACCACCATTCATTATAACCAATAATTATACATATATATATATTAATAAAAAAACATTAGAATTTTACACTGCAAACAAACATCAACATGATGTGGCGGCAAAAATCGCCAACCACAGTATATACAAAAAAAATTGCGTAGCTTTTCTATTTCGAATATGAAAGGATTAGATCTTCCGGATATTAGCACTACACAGATAAACAAAAACAACCACACACCCAAAAAAAAACTATTATATTATATTAATAGTATATTATATATGTCTTAAAGATTTTATTGTTATTTACTTATTTTCTAATTATCATTTATATTTTTTTTTTTTTTAGCGGTGATGAAACTTAATTAGTAATAAAAGAAAACGAAAATCAGAAGATGGATCTCGGCTGTCCTGGCCTTTCCTCGACGTGGAATATCGTGCGCGTTCCGTAGCCACAGTGCTGAGTCGCCCATCCACCTGACCTGTGCGCGCCCAACTGTGCGTATAAAACCCACTTTGGCCAAAAATTCTATATAAATCACGTAAGAACCGCCGCGCCGACAAACACGCTCGCCGGCACGTTATTATCTTTGTTTTATATGTATATCAACTCTCCAATAACATGTCGGAGTCGCGTAAGGGGGGTTGGCCCAGTGAAGGGACAAAAAGGCAAAAGTCCTGCTCCAACGCGTGCAGGACTTCAGTTTCCCGTCGAGACGGTATACACGACTGCTGCGGAAGGGCAACTACGCAGAACGCGTGGGTGCCGCCGCACCAGGTGTACCGCGCGGCCGTGATGGAATATCTGGCCCCGCCGAATGTGCTCAGTTGGCCGGAAACGCGGCCCGCTGACAACAAGAGACCCGAATCATACCCCAGGCATCTCCAGTTGGCGATACAGAAACGACGAGGAGTTGAACAAGTTGCTCTCTGGCGTTGACGAAATTTCGCGCACAGGGCGGTGTCATGAACTACACATTCAGGCCGCTGCTGCTTGGCCCAAGAAGACCGAGAATGAAGAAGCTAGTTCTCCCCCAACTCCTTCAGTGCATAGTGCTGCGTGACGTCACGTGTGTGTGGGTGGATATGTGTGTTTTTCTGTGCTGCGTGCGACGGTGCCTGTCGCGTCGTAAGGATGCGCGCGGCGCACACACAGATACAACGGATCCCCACCACCACCCAACCACCAGCATTGTGCGCGAAAAATTATTAAATATGGCCTTTCCAGGAGCCACAATTTATACAGCCGAAAAGCCCTTTGAAGTGCATAAAAGTTTCACTGGGCGTGAGCAGTTCACCTTACGTCATGACATTGACCAATAGATGATATATACTTCCACCATCATAATAATAAGATAGTTTAATACAGAAAGACATTTAATAGTCTTATGTATATAATCATATATAGATATATAGTATATATAGTAAAATGATATCGATATATATATATATATATCGATAATATCTATATTTCCAAAAATAAATAATATAATAAATAGCACATTCACATAAGATTGGCCAGATAAAATAGTGAAGTACTTGTTATGATTTTACACATTGGTTCAGATTAGGATTGCCGAACCCTACCTATACTACTATTTTTTTTTTTTTTTGGTTTAATGTATAATAACAAAAGACAAATTGACACTTCAACATCAAGCCTAGGGAAATAACGATCAGTAATGGTATTGTTGCGGTGGACATAAGAGCGGGTGTGATATATAGGATAGGAATTATATAACTGGGATAGGTCTTGTTGGATTTTTTTAGTATATTACTCTATTGTCTGATTTGAGTGATGTATATATATATATATAGATATGATATTCATAATATATATATATATCATATTATGGAGATTTACATAGTACCGATAGTATATAGATATATCACTATATATCTATATTAGGTTGTTGTGATGTTTGTTTATAATTTAATAATTACGCTTAGCAACTTGCTGAGGGTGCAGGCAGCGTGGTGAAGGGGGGGAGGGGGGGGGTGGCGTTTTAATAAGAATGGGGGAGGGCGAGGCGTCTCGAATCCCGTCTTGAGTCCGCGCGACTACGGAGTTCTCATAGGGCGATTCAGTGTCGGTGACTAGTGAACGTTGCTAGCGTTTGTGCGTTCACCCAAAGTGAGAATACATATCTCGGAGGCACGACAAAGGAACTTTCTATTACAGTGCCTGTAATGCACTGCCAGTGCTGTGTCACTATCTATCACATCGTCAAATATCAATATATCAAATCGCAATGCCGACCAAGAAGCAGCGAAAAGGTCGCCCAAGAAATCGGCAAAGCCCCCTACAAAAAGAACATATCCAACTCGGACAAGAAGAAGAAAAGAAGCACCACGAGGAAGCGAGAAGCTACGCAATTACATCTACCAACGTGCACTCAAACACGTCCATCCCGGACCCGGTATCTCACAGTATGGCGATGCTCCATCACGACTCCTTTCGCTGAACGAACATCTTCCGAGCGAATCGCGCCGCAGAAAAGAAGCGTCCGTCTCGCCCACTACAACAACGAGGCCACTATAACATCCAGGGATGGTGAGACTCTGTGAGGCTCCTGCTGCCCAGGCGAGTTAGGCCAAGCACGCGGTAGCGAAGGCACCCCAAAGCCCAAGTCCCAAGTACACTGATGGCCTCCAAGTTAAGCTTGTGTGTTCCTTCGTGACAAATGCGACTGATGGCAAGTGCGGCAAACCAGTGGACTCGCGAGAGGTGGTGGTGGTGTACGCGCGTTTTCGGTGTGTCCTGCACCGTCGAACTCCTACGCACTCCTCTGACCTGCGTGATGTGTGCTGCCACCGTCGCATAGTGGCTGGTTCGCACGACACGACAAGTCAAAATGCGCCTTGTCGAGGGCCACAAAAATTATTCATGTTGAAATATACAGTTTCTCGCCCATGCAACGTTCTAGAAAAGCTCTATGTGTCTTAGTATACCATATAAGGTCTATACTAACAACAACAATCAGTATAGTTAAGCATGCTTTTACATAATAAATGCGACCCTTTAAAAGAAAATTAGAAAAATACAAAAAAATTAATAGTGACATTTTCCAAGAAAGATTATTAAACTTGTTCATAGCTAATTCAAGTAACAATTTAAAATATATGTATATTTATGGTCACTAATAGCTCATTGCATTACCATCATTGTTGTTATCGTTAGATATCATTATTATAGGATTAGAGAAACAAGAAATAAAAAGAAAAAATAATAATATATAAAAAATACTAATCAGAGACATATATCTAATCTATTATGATAAATGGTAATCACTCATATTTGTTGAGCGGCAAATACCATAATGTATATAACACGGCCTCCATCCAGGTCGTATCCCCTGTTAACGAATCGAACCCGATCTACTGTCGCACTAACATTAATCTGATCTGCCGCGACGATCCTTAATCAATCAACGCTAACAATGCTTCAATGACCGAATATACTGCACACTCAGTACGACGAACGCGACGGTCGTTGTTAATTTCGCGCTGCGAGAGCGTGCGCCGCCCGCTGCGAATGAGACGCAGTATCAATATCACACTTGCTATAAATGGGACTTTTTCGGCGTAAGTTCCTACATCATTCTCCTTTCAGACTCTGACGAGCACGACTGTAGTACGTTCCTCCTAGTATATATAGAATCGTCAACTCGCGGATTTATTATTATTTTGTTCGTGCGAGTGTGTTGCTATGTCGCTGAGTGTACAGAATAATGGCACGTAGCAAGCAGACCGCCCCGAACAGCTAACGGTGAGCAAGGACGCCGCGCAAAGCAGAATCGCACAAGGCCGCGCGCAAGAGCGCACCGGCCACCGGCCGAGGTGTCAAGAAGCCGCCAGGTACAGGCCCGGAACCGTCGCCCGACAGTGAGATCCGTCGCCCTACCAGAAGAGCACAGAGCGTGTTGATCCGAAAGCTGCCATTCAGGTCTGGTGCGTAGAGATCGCCCGCAGGAGTCAAGGAACGCTCGCGTTTCCGAGCCCGCCGTGAGGGCCCTCCATGGAGGCGAGCGACGACTTGATTGACGTCAGTCTCTTCGAAGACACCAACCTGTGCGCGATCCACGCAAAGCCGAGTGACCATCATGCCCCAAGGACCTTCAGCTCGCGCGCCGTATCGCGGTTGGTGAACGCCGCTCTAATGTAATATCGAAAATGATTTTACTTGACACGCATCGTAACGATCGGCGACACACAAAAACGGCCTTTCAGGGCCACAAATTTTTCTGCAATAAACAAATAATGTCGTTTCATATGCGCCCCAGCATAGTCGTCGTAAGACATTCAATACACAAACCACAACCCCCCCAAAAAAAAAAAAAGAAAAAATTTACAAGAATACTAATAATAATTTCATAACAATGCTAATTATAAATATATATCGAGTAACCTAGGGTATATGTATATATGAATGGGTGTGTGTGTGCTGTATATTATATACTATATATACTATTATATAGATATAGATATATACTATATATATTATATTATATGACTTTAAACATACATAAATATATTGAGTATGTATTCTCATTGTTACGCCGATAGTAAATAGTCTAACTATTTGTATATCGATGTAGTTGTAAAAATAAAATTACTCCAGTTTTAAATACACATCATACTATAAGTAAATAGCGACTCATTATTATGTTAGTTAAATACGAATATTAGTATTTTATTCCTATGCTTCTCTTGTACGTTTACGGATTTCTTCACAAGAAAATTCGTACCCCCCCACGCCCCCCTCCTGTCTATTATTGCGTTGTCGAAGAACGAACTTATACCGAATAGTGCCGACAAAGTCGAACCGACATAGCGCCGCTAACGATAGGTCTATAAAGAGGGGCTCTGAAATGTGGGCTTACATTATTCTCGCCTCTTGACTGCCGAGCCGTGCGGACGTGCCCGCTTGTTCTCACGAACTATAGCTGCATAAGCCTAATAGACCGAGTGTGCGCGCCGCGCTAATGGTACGTGCGTTTGTATCGTAGCAGTTGTGTGATAGTAGTGCCGTGCAGTGTAGTGTTGTGCACCCCAGTGACCGGGGAGGGCGCCGCCCGATCCTGACTCTGCGCCCGACCGCCTAAGGAGAGGTATAATTATTTTTAAATATTTAAACCCCATCTTTTGTCTTACGCCGATAACCTGGCTTCAAAAACCCATGTCAATGGCCAAAGCGCTTTAGCCTTCCTTAGAAAACAACAATCCGCATTACGCATTTGCGACGCATCGACTTTTGTGAGGATCCCAGGGAAGCTCCCGCTGCAGATGGACCTAACTGAGGACGCCGCAGCGGAAGGTGCGTGGAGCTGCATCATAGTGTGCTTGTGAATTGAGACTGGTGGTCACAAGGCCGCAAACGTAAATTACACCGCCCAAGGACTACCAAAACCGTCCCCGACCGAAAGCCACTATAAAAAGGCTGCCGCAAGCCCCCGTTCCCCGGACGAGGAGGCGCTCTACAATCATTTCCCGGTACCCCGCGTACCGGAAATAATCATTTCTCCGCCCATACGGCCACGACAAGCTCGGCCTCTCAGAGCCACCGGTCCGTTCCCAGCGTGTTAGCGGCACCCCCGCGGCATAATAATCCAGGATAAGGGGGCCATGAACAAGGTGTTCAGCCTGGATGCCTTCGCGCAGAAGTGTCTTTCACGTCTGCGCGAGCTACCCAGGAGCCGGCATCAAAGTCCACTGCCCTCAGAACGTCGGCACACCGCCGCCTCAGCACACGTTTGAGAAGTCACGTGGCTTCCACACGTACGCCCTGAGGACGAGCGGCAATTGCGCGTCGTGCATCAAGGTTTACCGAAAGAATTAGCGACGATTAATTCCATGCAAGGACCTTCCAGCTCCCAAGGATACCGGTTCGCGAGGGACATCGGGCTACCATTTCAAGAGTAAAAAACCGTGATGATAGTCGTGCCTAATAATATGATCTTACCCGAGGTAAGAAAATATTTAATATAAAAACCTAGCTTACTGAGGGCCATCAGAGTGGAGCCCTCCTCGCAAACGAGGCTTATAGGGCTCGCAAGTTACCAGTGATCATCGCTATGCCAAAGGTACGGGCACTCAGCACGGACGGCAACGGCAGACACAGATGTGTCAAGTGTCTGGCGGACCCTAGCACCGCGGATTGTCCCCGCCAAAGTGCCAGACCCAGTCCCGTCGCCGAGCTGCGTGTGTGAGGGACCCCAGGGGCATCTCGCGACTTACAGAGGATGCCCATGGCCCAGCGCCGCAGGCACCCAAGACGGAAGGGCGACGGCAAGATGGGCGAGGGTTTCGAGACCTCCAACTTATTAACATAAGTACTCATGCGATGCCTCAGCCCCGCACGAGTACTCCGGCCCTGCACAACGACCAACGCCCATGGTTCAATCCATGCCAACACGAATTGCCGCACCATGGGTGGACCCCGGCTCAAGTGTCAACCAAACACCCAAATACACGCCAACCCAAGCGCGGACCCTCGCTCGCCTCACCGGCTCCGCATATATTCCCGTCCCGCGAAGGAGACCCGCGGATGGCAAACCCGTCAGCCACGCAAAACGAACCAAGGGTGAACCCCCGGCAGGACACCCCCGCGCAGCCACAGACAGAAAAGTATAACATAGCGAATCGTGACACCGATCAACCCTGACGAACTAAGTCGGCTCGAAAAATGCTAGGGAAAATAGACAACATAAACCAACGCAGACATTAACGCGGACCCTCGAGCACGCCGCTCTGGAAAAGAGCCCGTCAAAAATTTCTTAAAGCATAATAATTCAATGGCGCGTTATAAAAAAAACACCCTTTGTCCGCGGACACGAGCTAGCCGCATTAAACCTAGACCCCTCGCTTCGCGACGTTCAACGCAAAACATGTGTCGCCGGCCAAAACGACATAATACGCGATTTCGGTACCGAGCACCAACTCGTACTTTTTGTTGAATACAGGAAACGTTACTGAAACCCGGCAACGTGATCGAAAACGCGAATACGCTGATTACGCAACGATCGACCCACCTAGCAGGTGGAGGAACTCGTTTGTATTTTAAAAAGGACCATGAATGGCGTACCATTAGATCCGCCTCGGCCCTGAAAACGCGAAGGCGTCTATCTGCAAGATTATTTACAGGCCATCAGCACAATCATAATAGCTTCGGTTACTCTCACCGAACAAGCCTTACTTGAAAATGATCTTAAAACTACGGATTAGTGGGTTTCCCTACGGTCCTTCTGACGGGGACATCAGAGCAAGAACCCGTGTGGAATTCGACCGCCACAACACCAACGGCCATATCTTGAAAGCCTCGCGGATGAATACAACTCTCCTACTAGGCCCATCAACACCCATCAGGTATCCAACCGACAAATAGGCAGCCCAGAAGAGACAGTTCTGGACAGTAGCCATTCTTAAAGGCGTGTCCCTCGGATACCGCTCTTATAATACGCTCTCGGACCTCGACTCTGATCAAGACCAGTAGTATAAAACAGGTTCGGAAAGCCCTCAGGCCAGCCAACAAAATCATTATAAATTGGAAAAGGTCACCAAGCTCATCAGCGGGCAAGGACGAATCCCTCTTCGCGAAGGATTCATGGCATCATAGACTCCGTAGAGTAGCAAAGGACGACCGCGACCGAAATTACCAATTTATACAGGACACGCTCCAAAGGTGCTCAAGAGGTCCCGATCGGCCGACGGCAGATTGAGATCTCAGAGAACTCGGACGCTTATTCGACGTAAAAATAGGCCCCCAGAGACCACGACGCGTGTCCTAACGACAAAACCGTAAAAAGCTTAAAGATTAGGAGAAGAGGTCAAATCACAATTTGAAAAACTACAGAGGCGAGTCTTGGGATGTCGGCTCGAGGGGCGCACGCAAACGGCCAGGCATTCTGGGCGTGTACGAGAACGGCTTTCGATCCGACACAGTGGCGACTATGATCCTCTCACCTAAGCCGGATAACTTACGCGCGACGACACAGAAAAAGCGGAAGGCTCGCCGATAGTTTAGAGCGCAATGTAACCGAGCAGTCCGCCATGCGACGGAAAACCTATCGATGGTGGACTCCCGAGGGGGGCAGAGTGGGCATCGATGGGCCCCCGACCGGCCCCCGAACGGTTCGCCGACCGAGTAGAATGAAAGTCAAAACTATCCCAGGACTCAATCCAAGCAGGCCCGGGGCGCTGACAAACATCCACAACAGGTTTCTTAAGAATCTTCCGATCCAATTCGGTATTTATGGGGAATGATTTTCCACCAATGCTCCTAGCAGGGTGCGCTCCCCGCCGATGGAAGGAAGCCACCTACATAGGGATTCGAAAAACCCAATAACCCGCCCACCTACCTCGAGTACAGACCCTCAGCTCATTCAGCGGCCTTGGAAAAGTCTACGAGAGATCTACTCGCTAGCATTAAAGAAATAGTAGAGACGAAGAAACTGCTATGCGAAGAGATTTGGGTTCGACAACGGCACTCTGCCGTTTCATAAAGTCCCGACTCACGAACATATCGTAAGACCACGTACACCGTTCGATCCGCGCGACACGGCTGCGGATTATGAGATATCGCCCTACAAGAATTCGACAAAGTTTGCGAAAACGGCTGCTCTTGCAAGCTCCGCCCGTTATGGCACTCCAGGACACTCTGGTGCAAATCATTCGAGGAGGTACGTGTCGAACCCACGTTCAGTACCGTATAGAGGGACCCTCGTAGCGTCGTCCGTCCGCGCGGAGTCCCGCCAAGCTCCACACTCTCCCCCCTTCTATACGCACTGTACACGAGCGATATTCCGGCGTTCCAAAAGTAGAACTCGCGATGTACGCCGCCACAGACACCGCGCCTTAACCCGGAACGTCCGCTGGAGTCCTAGCGAAAGACTGCACTCGCGGACGGACGCCTTAGGCATGTTAGCAAGTGGCGGTTTGAGGTCACCGGAGAAGAGCGCAGCGTACTCTTTCCGCCGGTACACGCTACGAATGCGTCTCTACTCATTACGGCTACACCGCAAAAAACCAATCCTGGGAAAACCAGGTCAAAATCTAGGCGTCATCATAGATGCGGATTCCTTTCCGCCCTCACATTAGACACGTGGGAAACAAAGCCATGTTCATCCGGAGCAGCTTACCCTCTCATATGCAAGCGGAGAGTAAAGTCAACTTAGGAACAGTGACATTGTACAAAAATTGCATCCAGCCCCATAATGACCTACGCCAGTGTAGTGTTCGAACACCAATAACCCAGATCCCTTCAGAGAGTCAAAAAAATTCCTCAGGATGCATCGGGATCCCATGGTACGTCGCAACGTTGACTCACATAAAGACTTCGAATTGGAATCGATCAAAGAGTTCTGCAAAGGACTTAGCACGCGCTACTACGAGCGCGCAGACTCTCACTCTAATCACCTAATCGTTTCAAGCGTCTAAGTAAGCTCCCACCTCACAAAATTACTTCGACGCCCTCGAAGCGTTCCTTTTAGAAACCCCGAGGACCCAAGTAATGTAGCCAACCGTAACTACCAACGGAAGGTTACAACTCCTCAGTACAAAAGGTCTCGCCGTCGCGCAGTACAAACAGGACGACGCGAGGCCATATCTCACACGGCACGACGAGATCGGCGCGGCGGGGGGACAGTCGGTCATGACCGACCTATACACCTTCTTCTGAGGACAGCCATTAATGCTCATTTATTCTCGGGGGACGAGGCACAATCCGTCCCCCCAGACCGGGACGCTGTCAAGACCAATTGAGGTACAAAACAGCATTCAAGTCCTTCGAAAAAAAAAAAAAAAAAAAAGTGGGCTTACATTTTAAGTCTGTACACGCTGGGAGTCGAACGTCTCCCCGTCGTTTAAGTACGCGAAAAGTTATTCAACTGCATCACTGTCAACATGACCGGTCGCGGTAAAGGTGGAAAGTGATTGTGAAAAGGTGGAGCGAAGCGTCACAGGAAAGTGTTGCGTGATAACATCCAGGGTATCACGAAGCCGGCCATCCGTCGTCTCGCCCGCAGAGGTGGTGTGAAACGTATATCCGGTCTGATATACGAAGAAACCCGCGGAGTGCTGAAAGTGTTCCTCGAGAACGTGATCCGCGACGCCGTCACCTACACCGAGCACGCCAAGAGGAAGACCGTCACCGCCATGGACGTCGTGTACGCCCTGAAGCGACAGGGCCGCACTCTGTACGGTTTCGGCGGTTAATTACGACGACGACGACGCCTGCCGCCGCAGCCGAGAAACACCGCCGTCGCGTTGGATGTCCTCGTCCGGGACGAGAGCCACCTTCGTCATCGCCGCCGCCGCCGCCGCCGCCCCCCAGCCGCGTGACCGCTCTCGTCTGATGGGGCGGTCGCGAGTGTTCAGTGTGTGGTGTGTGCGTGCATGTGCATAAAGTGTTTGTTTATAAATATTTTGACGAACACTTCTATATACATGATCCACTCGCTCACACTCTCGCTCGCTCGCTCCGCGGTGGGCCGACGGTGATGGTGATGGTGGTGGTGTTGGTGATCTTCTCCAACGGCGTCGATGTCCGCGTTTGGCAGGCAGTGTATCAATAAAAAGGCCCTTTTCAGGGCCGCATATGTTTCGAAATTAAAAAAAAATGTTTCTCACGCGCAAGGACGTCTCTAGTATGATGAAATAACACAACAAAAACTATCATAATAACAATAGTGGGCGTAATAAATATGCTCTTATAAGAATCACAACACATAACAACACCAAATGATGTACCTACATGTATGTAACACTCTCATTTATACATAACGAGAGTACTTAGATCGAGTTAAAAAAAATACATTATAGTAATAATAAATCTTTATATACTTAAACGACGATACCTACATACTACTACATATGAAAAGTATCCTAAGAAGTTATAACACATAATACACGTCATGATAATATTCATTATATTATTCACATATACATGTACGGTCAACTAGTCTCGACTAAAATATATATACAAATATTTTTCTTTATACATTAATATAATATATTTATATATATATAAATATATATATATATATATATATATATATTTTTTTTTATCTCTTTGCAATCGTACCGTCGCGTAAATGCTTCATGAGTTTTTTTTTTTTTTTTTTTTATAATATTTAATGTTGATCATTCCTCGAAAAATCTTCACTAATTCCCTTTAAACGAAAAAATCTCACGCATATGCTCACGGCATACACATAATCCTATCGGAACTACCATCCACCACCATCATCATCTCGAACGAACCGCCGCCGCGCTTCTCGATCCCCGCCCGCCCGACGCCCGACTCCCGACTACGTTTACTAATAATTCATTTTATTTTATTTCATTTATTTATTTATTTACTTTATTTTATCCAAAGTACTCACCGATTATTGGTATATGTCGCCGGAGTAGACGGCGGTGGCGGCGGCGGCGGTGAGCAGTTCCCTTAGCGGAGGCATGCGTGTGTGTTTTACGAGGCTCCACTTGGAGATCCCGCAGACGGCACACCTCGACCCGCACGCCTGCAGGCCGTCTTCCACGGGCGAGCGGGTATTCTTCGCTTTCGATCTGCAGACGTTAATCATTGTTTAATTAAATTTTTATAGAGAAAAATGACTTTGAAACACGACTAGAGGTACGCGAGTAGCACCTCGACGAATTCGAGGGCTCGTATTTCGGCCGGGACGCCGTCTCGGCCCACATTTAGCGCTCGTGTCGACGGACAGGTTCACAAGCGAGCCCCTCACGGGTCGCGGGTTCATCTATACATATCAAATTATGTAAAAAATCTTATTATCTAGATGCATGTTAGTGAAAAGTTTTGTGCGTTCGTACGAGAAAATGTCTAGCGACACCGCGGCTCTCCTCACGGTATCGCTAACGCTCTTACTGCCACTAGCGACCTCTACCACGCTAGTAGCGTACAATCTCGCCGCATATATAAACTTTACTCTTCGCTCGTCACCGACTACTACTACTACGTCGTTGTCTCCGTTGTAGTGTTCTCGTGCGTGCGTGCGTGTGTATAATTGTGTGATACGTGAAAATAATAAAAAAAAAAAATTAAAATGGCCGATACAGCAGTCGCATCCGAAGCTCCCGCACCGGCGACGCCCGCGAAGAAACCCAAAGCGTCGGCGGCGCCGGCCGGCGGCTCCGCGGCCGCAGCCAAGAAGCCAAAGGCGAAACCGACCCACCCCAAGACCTCCGAGATGGTGAACAGCGCCATCAAGGAGCTCAAGGAGCGCAGCGGTTCCTCGCTCCAGGCGATCAAGAAGTACATAGCGGCCCAGTACAAAGTGGACGCCGAGAAGTTGGCGCCGTTCATCAGAAAGTACCTGAAGAGCGCCGTCGAGTCCGGCGCTCTGATACAGACCAAGGGCAAAGGCGCTTCGGGCAGTTTCAAGCTCGAGTCCAAGTCGTCCGCGTCGACGGGCAAGCAGGCGTCCGCCGGGGCCGGCGGCAAGGGATCCGCCGCATCGGGCGCCGCCTCCGCCGCGTCCTCCGGCGGCGCTAGGTCGAAGAAGGCCGCCGGAGCCGCGGCCGCCGCCTCCGGCAGGGGCGGCAAGAAGGCAGCCGCCGCGGCCGCGTCCGCCGCCTCCGCGTCGTCGCCGTCGAAGTCGTCCAAGGCGAAGGCCGCCATCACGGACAAGAAAGCGGCCGCCGCCAGGAAGAAGCCGGCCGCCGCGTCCGCCGCGGCCAAGAAGGCCTCCGCGGCCGCCGCCGCCGCCGCGTCGGCGTCCACCTCGAAGGCGAAAGGCGCCGCCGCATCCAAGGCCAAGAAGACCGCCAAGCCGCCGACGAAGAAGCCGAAAGCACCCAAACCCAAGAAGGCTGCGACACCCAGATCCAAGCCGGCGGCGAAGAAGGCCGCGTCAGCTGCGAAAAAGTAATATCAAAGTGTTATACGAATTAACGCTCAGTAAGATAATTGTGCGAGTGTTGTTGTTGTTTGTGTTGTTGTTGTTGTGCGGCGGTGATGTGCTTGCAATAATAATAATAATGCAGCGTAACGATATGGTTCACGTTAAGCGTTCCACAACTGTGACGTCATCACCGTCATCGTCCACGGCTACTCCAACGACGACGACGACGACGGCGACGACGACAACGAAACACATGAATTCTTACCACAAGACGGCGTCCCGACGACGTCGCCGTGGCCGTGGCCGCGTGGTAGCAGCAGCGGCGGCGGTGACGACGATAGAACGTCGAAATGTGCAATATTACGCACGACAAAAAGCCCTTTTCAGGGCTAACAAACGTTTCAGAAATATTAAATTACTAGTTTCTACGATGAGACGTCTCTATCACGTATCAAATATATGTATATATATATATATAAAAAAAAAGAAGAACTTACCAATTAAATCATGTAGCGTGCGAACCTTATTCATCCCAACACGTTTACGACTTCATTTCACTCCTATCACACTATCTGCAATCAATAAAAATACACAATATTAGCATGTGACATGTGCACCATTCATTATAACAATAATATATACATATAATATATAATAAAAATAACCATTATGAATTTTACACTGCAAACAAACATTCAACTGATTTGGCGGCAAAAATCCCAACCACAGTATATACAAAAATAAATTGACGTAGCTTTTCATATTTCGAATATGAAAGGATTAGATCTTAGCGATATTCAGCCTACACAGATAAACAAACAAAAAAAAAAAAAAAAAAACTATATATATATTATAATATAATATTTATATGTTTAAATATTTTATTTTGTTATTTACTTTATTTTATAATTATCATTATATATTTTTTTTTTTTTTTAAGGCGGTGATAACTTTAATTTAGTAATAAAAGAAAACGAAACATAAGAAGATCTCGGCTGTCCTCGGCTTTCCTCGACGTGGATATCGTGCGCGTTCGTAGCCACAGTCGCTGAGTCGCATCCCCACCTACTGTGCGCGCCGTGTGGCAGTATAAAACCCACTTTTGGCAAAAATTCTATATAAACTCACGTAGAACCGCCGCGCGCACACACGCTCGCGGACGTTACTATCTTTGTTTTATATTTATATCAACTCTCCAAATAACATGTCGGGTCGCGGTAAGGGTGGCAAAGTGAAGGGAAAGGCAAAGTCTCGCTCCAACCGTGCAGGACTTCAGTTTCCCGTCGGACGTATACACAGACTGCTGAGGAAGGGCAACTACGCAGAACGCGTGGGTGCCGGCGCACCGGTGTACCTCGCGGCCGTGATGGAATATCTGGCCGCCGAAGTGCTCGAGTTGGCCGGAAACGCGGCCCGCGACAACAAGAAGACCAGAATCATCCCCAGGCATCTCCAGTTGGCGATCAGAAACGACGAGGAGTTGAACAAGTTGCTCTCTGGCGTTACGATCGCGCAGGGCGGTGTCCTGCCTAACATTCAGGCCGTGCTCTTGCCCAAGAAGACCGAGAAGAAAGCCTAATTCTCACACCTCTTCAGTGCATAGTGCTGCGTGACGTCACGTGTGTGTGTGTATATGTGTGTTTTTCTGTGTGCGTGCGAGTGCCTGTCGCGTCGTAGATTGCGCGCGGCGCACACACAGATACAACTATCCACCACCACCACCACCAGCATTGTGCGCCGAAAAATTATTAAAAGGCCCTTTTCAGGGCCACAATATACATCCGTAAAAGCTTTGAAATTGCATAAAAGTTTCACTGTGCGAGACGTCTCACCTTCACGTCATGACATGACAAATAGATAGATATATATCACATAATAATAAATAGACTATTTACTACATGAAAGACAATTAATAGTATTATATATATATATATATATATATATATATATATATATATATATATATATATATATATATATATATATATATATATATATATATATTTCCAAAAAAATAATATAAATAAATAGAAAATTCAAATAAGAATTGGCAGATAATAATATTAATACTTGTTATTATTTACACATTTGTTCAGTTAGTATTGACGAACAATACTAACTACTATTTTTTTTTTTTTTTATAATGTATAATAAAAAAGAAAATTTGAAAATTCAAATAAGAATTGGGAAATAATAATAATTGGTATTATTTACATAGACATTTGTATATATATATATATATATATATATATATATATATATATATATATATATATATATATATATATATATATATATATATATATATATATATATATATATATATATATATATATATATATATATAGTGTGTGTGTTTGTTTGTTTATAATTAATATACGTATCAACTTGCTGAGGGTGCAGGGCAGCGTGGTGAAGGGGGGGGGGGGGGGGGGGGGGGGGTTTTAAAAAGGGGGGGGGGGGGGGGGGGTCTCGTCCCCGTTCTTGGTCGCGCGTACGGAGTTCTCATTGGTCGATTCAGTGTCGGTGACTAGTGAACGTCGCTAGCGTTTGTGCGTTCACCCAAAGTGAGTACATCTCGAGTTCGACAACGAACTTTTATTACAGTGCCTGTAAGCCTGCCAGTGCTGTGTCACTATTATCACATCGATCAATATCAATAATATAAATCGCAATGCCGCCCAAGACTACGGAAAGGCCGCCAAGAATCGGGGCAAAGCCCAAAAGACACATATCCAAATCGGACAGAAGAAGAAGAAGCACAAGAGCGAAGGGAGCTAGCCCTCTACATCTACAAAAGTGCTACAAACAAGTTCACCCGGACACCGGTATCTCCAGTAAAGGCGAGCCATCATGAACTCTTTCGGAACGACATCGTCGAGCGAATCGCGCAGAAGAGTCCCGTATCGACCACTACAACAAGAGTCCACATAAACACCAGGAGGTGCAGCCTTCTGTGAGGCCCTGCTGCCCGGCGAGTGGCCAAGCACGCGGTCAGCGAAGGCACCAAGCCGTCACAAAGATACACGAGATCAGAGAAGTGTGGTTACTTCGTGACAATGCGATATTGCGCAAGTGCGGAAAAAACAGTGTCTATTCGGGCGGTGGTGGTGGTGTTACGCGGTGTGTCTGCACCCGTCGACACTCCCGCACTCTACCTGCGTGGTGTTGTTGGTTGCACCGTCGATGTTGCGTGTTCGCAAGAACACTAAAAGTCAAAAAGGGCCCTTTTCAGGGCCACAAAAAGGATCAGTTGAAAATATACAGTTTCTCGCAAAACGTGTCTAGAAAAGCTTATGTTAATATACATTAAGTCTATATAACAACAACAATAATAGTTAAGAATGTTTCATAATAAAGGCGACCTTAAAAGAAAAATGAGAAAAATCAAAAAAATAAGAAGTGGACATTCTTCCAATAAAGATTATGAAAACTTGTTCATTAGCTAATTAATAACAAGTATAAATATTAGTATATTATGTTCACTAATAGCTCATGCAGTACCATATATTGTTGTTATCGGTAGATATATTTTATACGGATTAGAGAAACAAGAAAAAAAATAAAAAAGAAAAAAATAATCAGTTATATAAACAAATCTAATCAGAAGAAAAATATTATTCGAACGAAAGGTAATCATCATATTGATTAGGTGAATTAACATAATGTATATAACACGGTCCATCCAGGGCTATTCTGTAACGAATCGAACGATCTACGCGCCTAAACACTTTAACTGATGGACGCGACGATCCTTAACATCAACGTAAAAATGTTCAATGCCGAATATATGCAACCAGTAACGACGAACGCGACGCTTCGTTCGTTCATTTCGGCGACGAGGAGTTGCGCCGCTGTGCGAAGGAGACGCAAGACAAATATCCCCCACTGTATAAATGGGGACTTTTTCGAGTACGTCACACACCATCATTCGCATTTCAGACTCTGACGACGCACGGAGTGTCGTTACGTTTCCTCCTCCGTATAATAAATCGTAACCGCGGTATTATAATTATTATTGTTCGTTGCGCGTCGTGTTGTGTGTTGAGTGTACAGAATAATGGCACGTACCAAGCAGACCGCACGAAAATCTACCGGTGGCAAGGCGCCGCGCACAGCAGCTCGCCACAAAGGGCCGCTTCGCAGAGGCACGGCCCCCGGCCTGGTGTCAAGAAAGCCTCAAGGGTAAAAGGCCCCGGAACCGTCGCCCTCCTTGGATCCGTTGCTACAGCAGAGAACAGAGCTGTTGATCCGCAAAGCTGCCATTCCAGCGTCTGGTGCGTGAGATCGCGCAGGACTTCCAAGACCGATTGCGTTTCCGAGCCGCCGTGACTGGCCCTCAGGAGGCGATGCGAAGCTTATTGGTCAGTCTCTGCGACGACACCAACCTGTGCGTCGTATCCACGCCAAAAGCGCGGACCATCATGCAGGACAGTTTCCAGATCGCGCGCCGTTAATCCGAGGTGAAAGCGCCTAATGTAAATAGTCGGAAATCGATTACCTTGCACGATAGTAACGATCGGACACACACAAAAAGCCCTTTTCAGGGCCACACAGTTGTCGGACATAAAAACAAAATGCGTTCATATGCGTACCAAGAATCGTCCGTAGTTACCTCAATAAAAAAAAAAAAAAAAAAAAAAAAGAAAAAATTTACAATATAATAAGATCATAATTATACAAAGATAAATTATAAATATATATCGGTTAACATAGGTGTATATATATTATGTGTGTGTGTGTGGTGTTGTTGGTATTATATATAGATATACTATATATATATATATATATATTATATATATAAGTACTATATATATATATCTGACTTTTAAAAATACATAATAATTGAGTATGTTATTCTCATTGGTTAAGCCGATAGGTAAATAGTATAAGATTTGTATATCGGGTTAAGTCTGGTAAAAAATAATTTACTCAGTTTAAATAACAATTACTATAGTAAATAGCGTCATTATTATGTTAGGTACTACGACATTTAGGAATGTATTCCGAGCTTCTCTTGTACGTTTACGTTTTATTACAAGAAAAATTCTATCCACACCGCTCCTGTCTATTATGGCGGTGTCGACGATACGAACTTATCCGAATAGTGCCGACAAAAGTCGAACCGCATTAGCGCCGCCGGACGATAGGTATATAAAGAGGGGTCTGAACTGTGGGCTTAAATTCTCGCTCTTGACGCCGAGGACGTGCGGAAGTGCAGTCTTCGTTCTCCCGACTAAGGTGCTAAGCCAGAGCGATTGATGCGCGCCGCGGCTAAGCAGTACTTGGTTGTACGGGGGTAGCGTTGTGTGGTAGCTGCCGTGCAGTGTAGTGTTGTGCAGTGATGTGAGGCGGCCGCCGATCCTGCTCTGCCGCCCCCGACCCGCCTGAAGGAGAGGTATAACTAATTTTACTCATTTCGCTACCTATGGTCTCTCTCTTGTCCGCATAAATGGCATCTCGACATGTGTATGGAACGCTCTTAGCCTTCCTAAAACAAAACCACGCATCCGTTTTTGACAGCGCGATGTCTTTCGTTAAGTCGCAAGAGGGCACCGCTGGCGATGGACCTCACTGAGGACGCAGCAGAGGGTTTGAATTTGGACGGTGGCACCAAGGCCGCAAAACGTAAATTAACGCCAAGACTACAAACCGTCCCCGCGAAGCCCCTAAAAAGGTGCCGCAGCCCCTTTCCCCGTGGACGAGGAGGAGGTCTCACTACTTCCCCGGTTACAATCGGGTACGGAAATATCAATTCCCGGACCCTACGGCCCAAGACAAGCTCGGGCCCTCAGCACCGGTCCGTTCCGCGTGTTAGTGGCACCGCCCCCGGCCGGTTATAACCAGGATAAGGGCATGGAACAATGGTCAGCCTGGTATGCTCGCGCAGAAAGTGTCTTTAAAGTCTGCGCAGAGCCTCCAGGAGGGCATTCAAAGGCCACTGCCATCAGACGTCGGACCACCGCAGCCTCACGGACACCCCTTAGGGAAGTCAAACGTGGGCTTCCACACGTACGCCACTTGAGGAGAGCGGCAATGCGCGTCCGTTATCAAAGGTTTACGACAGAATAGCGAAAAGATATATCCTCAGGAACCTCAGTCCCAAGGATACCCGGTCGCGAGGTTAATCGGATGTACCATTTCAAGAGTAAAAAAAAACCGTATGATATGCCTAAAAAAAAATATCCGATCTTACCCGAGGGTAAGAAAATATTTATATTAAAAACCTAGGCTTCCTGACGGGCATCCGAGTGGAGCCCCTCGAAAACGCGGCTAATAGGGCAGTGTGCTCGCGCACAAAGGTAAGGGCACTCGCAACGGACACTGCAACGGCAGACACAGATGTGCAAGTGTCTGGAGGACCATAGCACCGCGGATGTTCCCCGCAAAGTGCCGACCCCGTCGTGCCGCCGAGCTGCGTGTTGTGAGGGACCCAGGGGCATCCACGCGAATACAGAGGATTTATGCGTGTTTTGCCCCATGGGCGCCAGACGCCGCAGGCACGCAAGGCAGGGAGACGGGATGGGGATGGTTCGAGAACCCTAACTTTAACATAATACTCATGCGATGCCTTCTAGCCCGAACCGCGTACTCCAGGCACGGCACCAACGCCAACGCATGGTTCCCCAATCGGCAACCCCGACTTGCCCGCACATGGGTGGACCCCGTCCAGGTCAGCCAAAACCAAAAATAAAACACGCCAAACACCAAGCGTGGACCATGGCTCGCTCAGCTCCCGCATATATTCCGTCGCGAGGGACCCGGGCTGGCCAACCGTCAGCCACGCAAACCGAACAAGGGTGGGGACCCCGGCAGTCCACCCCCGCGCACGCCACAGAAACCAGAAAGTATAACATAAGCGAACTCGTGACCACGGATCAACTAGACGAACAAGCTCTGCTGAAAAATTGCTAGGAAAATTAGACACATAAACAAAGCCAGATCAGAACGCGACCCTCGAGCACGGCCGCTATGACCAGAGCCGTGTCAAAAATTTTCTTTTAACGCATAACAATTCAATGGCTGCGTTACAATAAAAAAACACCCATTGGTCCGCTGACACGCGACTCGCGCCAAAAACCTAGAGCCTATCACGATTCGCGACCGTTTCAACGCAAACAGTGTCGCCGGCCAAAACGACTAATACGCGACTCTTACCGCGCACCAACTCGAATTTTGGCATACAGGAAAAGTTCCTGAAACCCGGCATACGTGATCCGAAAATCGCGAATACCGCTTAATACGCAACGATCGACCCACCTCGCAAGGCAAGGTGGAGAACTCGTTGGATTTTAAAAAAGACATTGCATTTGCGTCCCATTAGATCCGATCGCGCCCTGAAAACGTCGAGGGCGTCGATATGACAATATTTCTCACGGCCATCAAGCCAATCATGATAGCTTCGGTTACCTCTCACGAACAAAGCCCTTACTGAAATGACTCCTTAAACTACTGAAGTAGTATGGGTCCCTCGGTCCTTCTGACTGGGGACATAAATAGCAAGAAACCCCGTGTGGAATTCGACCCGCAACAACACAAAGGCTGATATCTGAAAGCCTCGCGGATAGATACACCTCTCAGTACTAGGGACCCTCAACCCACTCCAGGTATCCACCGGCAAAATAGGCAGACCAGAAGTTCGGGACATAGCCATTCGTAAGGAGTTTTGGGGGTCCCTCAGGATACGCTCATAGAAAGCTATCGGAACTCGCTCTGATCACAGACCAGTAGTATTAAAACTAGGTTCGGAACAGCAACTTACACCCCGCCCTCCCCCCACCGGCCAAGCCAACAAAAGTCATTATAAATGGAAAAGGTCGCAAGTCTCATCAGAGCAGACCGGAATCCCCCTCGCGCAATGATTCCTGGCATCATAGGGACTCGTTAGACGTAGCAAAGGACGCCGCGACCGGACCTAAATTTACCAATATAAAACCTTCCAGGACACGCCCAAGTTGCTCCAAGAGGTCCCAGATCGCCCGAAGGCAGATTTTGAGATCTCAGAGAAACTACCGAAGCCTTATGCGACGTAAAAATAAGGCACCCAGAGGACCACGTAAGCTTGTCCTAACGACCAAAAAACGTAAAAACCAAACGACCTTAGGAGGAGAGTCAAATCCCAATTTGAACAGTAAGAGGCGAGGTCTGGGATGTCGGCTTCGCGGGTCCACGCCAACGGCCCAGGCGTTCTGGTGCGCTGTCGAGAAACTTTCGATCGACACAGTGGCGACTATGCCTTCCTCCCCTAAGCCGGGATAAACTTACCGCGGCCCGACGACAAAGGAAAAAGCGGAATGCCTCGCAGATAGTAGAGAAGCGCAATGCTCAACCGGCAGTTCAGCCATGCGACCCGGACACTAGCGAGGTGGACTCCGACGTGGCAGAGTGGGCATTCGATGCCCCGACGGCGAACCGGTTAGCCCGACTCGACCGTTGGGACGAAGTGAAAAATATCATTAAGGACCTCAATCCCAAAAAGGCACGGGGCCTGACAATCTCCCAACCCAAGGTCCTTAGAAGCGTTCCGATCCAATCTTGCGTGTCTTTATTGATCATGATTTCCAATGCTCTTCTAGCGAGTGGTCCCTCCCCGCCCGAAGGAAGGAAAGCCACACGTCATAGGGATGCGAAAAACCCACAAAACCCGCCAACCTACTTACGGAAGGTAAGACCCTTCAGCCTCATTAGCTAAAAAAAAAAAAAAAAAAAAAAAAAAAAAAAAAAAAAAAAAAAAAAAAAAAAAAAAAAAAAAAAAAAAAAAAAAAAAAAAAAAAAAAAAAAAAAAAAAAAAAAAAAAAAAAAAAAAAAAAAAAAAAAAAAAAAAAAAAAAAAAAAAAAAAAAAAAAAAAAAAAAAAAAAAAAAAAAAAAAAAAAAAAAAAAAAAAAAAAAAAAAAAAAAAAAAAAAAAAAAAAAAAAAAAAAAAAAAAAAAAAAAAAAAAAAAAAAAAAAAAAAAAAAAAAAAAAAAAAAAAAAAAAAAAAAAAAAAAAAAAAAAAAAAAAAAAAAAAAAAAAAAAAAAAAAAAAAAAAAAAAAAAAAAAAAAAAAAAAAAAAAAAAAAAAAAAAAAAAAAAAAAAAAAAAAAAAAAAAAAAAAAAAAAAAAAAAAAAAAAAAAAAAAAAAAAAAAAAAAAAAAAAAAAAAAAAAAAAAAAAAAAAAAAAAAAAAAAAAAAAAAAAAAAAAAAAAAAAAAAAAAAAAAAAAAAAAAAAAAAAAAAAAAAAAAAAAAAAAAAAAAAAAAAAAAAAAAAAAAAAAAAAAAAAAAAAAAAAAAAAAAAAAAAAAAAAAAAAAAAAAAAAAAAAAAAAAAAAAAAAAAAAAAAAAAAAAAAAAAAAAAAAAAAAAAAAAAAAAAAAAAAAAAAAAAAAAAAAAAAAAAAAAAAAAAAAAAAAAAAAAAAAAAAAAAAAAAAAAAAAAAAAAAAAAAAAAAAAAAAAAAAAAAAAAAAAAAAAAAAAAAAAAAAAAAAAAAAAAAAAAAAAAAAAAAAAAAAAAAAAAAAAAAAAAAAAAAAAAAAAAAAAAAAAAAAAAAAAAAAAAAAAAAAAAAAAAAAAAAAAAAAAAAAAAAAAAAAAAAAAAAAAAAAAAAAAAAAAAAAAAAAAAAAAAAAAAAAAAAAAAAAAAAAAAAAAAAAAAAAAAAAAAAAAAAAAAAAAAAAAAAAAAAAAAAAAAAAAAAAAAAAAAAAAAAAAAAAAAAAAAAAAAAAAAAAAAAAAAAAAAAAAAAAAAAAAAAAAAAAAAAAAAAAAAAAAAAAAAAAAAAAAAAAAAAAAAAAAAAAAAAAAAAAAAAAAAAAAAAAAAAAAAAAAAAAAAAAAAAAAAAAAAAAAAAAAAAAAAAAAAAAAAAAAAAAAAAAAAAAAAAAAAAAAAAAAAAAAAAAAAAAAAAAAAAGCGGGTAGAAGAGGACAGGTACGCGGAATATTGCGTTTATTAATTTGGAATTCTATTACTTGCGATGGAGGAGGGGGGGGGGTTTGGGGGGAATTTAAAAAATTTTTTTTTTGGGTTACGGAAATCATTAAACAAGCATAGTGGATGGAGGAGCAGACAGCAGGTTGAACTTTTGTAGTCCCGCTGCAATAAGAATGGAAGTTTGTCAAACACAATACAGAACGGGAATGTTTTACAAATCCCGATCTTTCTCTAGGAATTCATAGCTCTAAATTCGGGACATTCACGGAGGTAAGGGAGAGGCAGCACACAGGTAAATTTTTACTATTTTATACAGGTAACATTTTTTTGTATATTATGTAATATAGGGGAGGGAGGAGCCGCAAATTAAGTAGTTTTAGGTACAGTCCTTTAAAGTTAGTCAGGTTAGAATCTACAAAGGGGGGTGTTGCCACGTTGTCATGTGACGACATTCGTCTTCCAAACAGGTAGTAGATTTTAAAGGTAGGTAATTCATCAGCGTCCACGCATAACAACGCTCAAAACGGGATTTCATCAGAGGGAAGCTTAGTCAAAACTATATGTACTAACATTAAGACAAGGAGGAGGACGGGTAACTCTCAACGTTCTAAAACAGCGCTAGGCAGTTAACAAGGGGTTCAAAAAAGGCCGCGCGCACACCTGTAATTTTCGAAATCTCAGGCAGGCGTAAAGTATCTGGGTTATGTTAGGTATCAGCAAGGACCCGTGTATTGTTGATCCGCTGTTCAGCGGACTCACGAGCAACTTCATAGTTGCTTCTTCATTTTTAAAATGAGCAACAACAGCTAGGTCATCTGTCAAGGAGCCAAACAAGTACTGGAATTTCATTTGTGGGGGTTAAATGGTGTTGGGAATCTACTACACTGTAAAAACTGATCAATAAAACTATCCAGGTCAGGACGTCCATCAAACTTAGGGATAGGTAAATCAGGTACTCTTATAAGAAGTTCGCTCAGTAATATTTTACTACTCATTCTTACGGGTCGTACTGGCCATGACAGGATCAACTACGGAGCAGGTGGGACACAATCTAAATGACGCACCGGAGGGCGTTCTATTGTCTATTTACTAAACGCACTCTTTTTACGTAACTATTTCTGGTACGATAGCCGGGGTCTAAACCCACAGGAGACTGAGGACGCGTGTTACAAAAATTAAATTACAATGAGAATCTAAAATCCTTGAACCTAATAATAATCTAGGTATTTCAGACTGCAAGAAAGTCCGAGGATCGGCAACAATCCAATCGGAAAACAACGCGTACCACAACTATATTTTTTCTATATTATGCGTTCCGTATACAAGGAACATTTTACTGTGTAGCCTGAGTAGCATTTTAAATTATCAAGTAAAACGAATAATAGTGAACTAAAATATTCAAATTAATAAAAACGCGTAATAAACAATGAACCCACTTACCAACGGGCGAGATCAGAATCAAGTAAACAAATAAATCAACTAAAATATTAAAAGAATAATAAACTCGTAATAAACAATGAAATCCACAACAACTGGCGAGATAAGAAACAGTTCGGGTCAAGTTTCAGGGACGCGTCGCGTCGGCGATCTACAATATAACACATTATAACAAAATAAATGATAACAATATGACTACAATTAAGGCTTAAGCTTCATTAAATCAAATAAAAAAAAGGGGTAACAATAAAAGTTGTAGGGTACTATTTTAAAGTAAGTTTAGTTTTTTAAGGAAATTATATAAAAATATTTTAACTAACTTCAATTATAATTAAAACGGGATAGGTACGAACGTAATAGGCGTAATATTATATGCGAGAAGAAACTGATTAGCATTCATGGATCACCGTGGCGGGTGCCGGGCCCTCGCTGTTTGTAGGAAGAGGAGCTCGATCAGCGCCGGGACTTGCGACCCAAGTGTAGGTTAAAGGGGCCCTTTAAAATGATTAACGCTCACCTTCACTGTTGAGCTCCTCCCACTACCTAACCAATTCGAAAAAGATTTCGCTAAATGCCGCTTTGAAGTACGTTCTAGAAAGGATAGAATAGTTCTAGGACAGGCCGAGCTCTTGTAGCAAGCTAAAGGAGAGATTTCGCTGTTATACCTCTCGCTCCTACTTCTTACCGGTATGAATTACTCTAAACTATTCCTGTCAGGTCGTTAGTAAGCTCGAATATTTATTAAGTTGAGCTATGACTTTTAGAATATAGTCTCCCACAGACTGAAGTTATACAGTACTACGCGTTTAGGTTTCGAGAATAAAGAAAAATATCAGGTGGGATGACGAAAAACACCAATGTCCTCGGGATTTTATACTGTTCTATACGTGTCATCAAAGAGTCCAATCAGGAGCTGGATCTAATATTATTGAGAAAGGTGTTTTGCGTGTGTTTTTTAACAGAACCTCTTTCAAAACTCTGTTGACGTTTGCTGGTGAATGTTTCTATGGCTTTGCTACTGAAAAGACTACAGCTCACGTTATTAATTATAGTACCTTTCATGGCGCGCCGAGTATGACCACCTTTCCAGGAGTACCCACCCCCACCAGGATATGTTTAGGTGTCCCAACTGCCCTCTTACCGATTGTAGCAGACTTATCGGTAGCTTTACCCCATCTCCTAAATTACTTGTCTGGAAGATCATTTGGACACCGGCCACTTCAGGTAGAATTTTAATAGTGCTGAGACCAGTCATGAATTAGGTGCGCCATTTAAAGCTTAAAGGGATACAAATTCTCCCAGAGGTAGCCAATCGTTTTGCATTTCTTAACCCCATTGCGATGCAGCTCCCCACCCTATACACTATCTTCTCGTTTGCCGTGATAAAAGATTTTATTATGTCCACGTACCGTCACCTAGCAACCCCACTCCACCCCACTCTTCGACATCACCCACCCCACCCTACCTTTACTGATTTGTGCTCCTATCACGACCAATGTGTATGCCCGAACGTAAGTCTGACGCGAGCTTGGACACCTCGGTCTTTTGGAAGTGACGTGTAACAAATCTCATCTCGTGATTTCCCCGGATAGTGTTTTTTTGGCAACTCTGAGAGGTTTTAGAGCTCCGATGGTGTCTTGATCTCAAACCCAAAGTTTATTTTTTTCCCTAAAAGGTTGAGGGTCTGCGAAGGCGCTAGGCCCAAGCCAAAAACTTCAGTATTCTTTATGGACGCTTGCATAAACTTAGCCAAGAGGGTTGTATTAAAATTCATATACGAGGAAAGGCAATTCAGACGTGATGTTAGAAAATTGTCGTATAATGAGATATATTGATGTTCTACCTTTCAAGATCTGTCAAAAAGCTGTCGACTAGTACATCTAAAGATGGAGTACGGGACTTTATAATCTATTTTCTTGCCGAGGAAATGAAAAGGTGCCGCTTCGGAAAATATAGAACGCTTTTACCATCTATTTTTAAGTCCCGGATCGTAGAGGTATAATTTATGTTTCGTCTACAGCACTAAGCATGGACACGTTACTAGTTTTGTCTCATTCCTTCGTCCCACGCACAAAGTCTTCTACGAATCCAATAGCAGCTGACATTGCTTGGATTACTAGTAAAAGTATCGCGAGATCGTCCGCAAAAAGGCCAAAACAGAATGGATTCTGTGTGTTATTGTTTAACTTAAACGATAACCCCATTTCTCTCGGTTAATTAAATTATCTATTAACATATTTATGACGATATTACATATTAATTGGGGATAAACAACAACCTGGAAAGACCTACTTATAGCTTAAAGTTTTGAATTACCGTTTTTGAGGTTATAACGAATTTTAATTTGAATTAGTATGACGCGATATGTTGTTAATATTGTAGGCAAAGTTGTAACCTTTGAAAGCAAACGGATCAATAGATCGTGTTGTACTGACCGAACGCGTTTTCTAATTATCCACAATACCGTAATTTGCTCTCACAGCTTTTGCGTCTTTTAAGCTTTCGGTTAACAAAGTATTATGCTCAGGCAATCCAGAAATTCCAGGTAGGAACCCTTTATGGTTCGTGCACGGCCTGAAGTACCTATTGCTAATCATAAATGGTCATTTTCGTTGAAATATTGAGGAAAAAGATTTTAGACAAATATTAGTAAGCGAATCGGCCTAGTATCCTTGGGATCTGTTACCCGGTCTTTTTGGGAATGAGGACAAATATCGCTTCTCCAAATGGACGTAGGTTTTGCCTTTCTTGACCAGATTTTTACCATATAAGTTGTGGAGGTGTTTACGAACAGATGACATTTTTTGTAAACTTTATAGGGGATACATCAGGACCTGGAGCTGTTTAGATGGTTTCTTTGATTTGATATTATTTCCTCTAACGTTGGTGGGTCAACTTGAAAGGTCACGTTAGGAATATCAGGTCGTTGGTGTTTGGCTCCATATATAGCCTTTCTATATTAGGCACTTCGTACGTGATTTTTAATGTTCATAAGTTGCCTCATCGGCAAGAGAAGCTTACCTCTATCTTCCTTAAAAAATGTTTTTAGAGTACTCAAAAGGATTCTTATCGAAAGTAACCTTGTGTTTGCCGATCAAAATTTGTATGGGGGGGGGGGGGGGGGGGGGGGGGGGACGTTCCGCGATAATCTGTATCGATTATACCCTGAATTATTCAAGGTTGACAGTAGCGCCCTAGACAATTGGTGCTAAGATAATTACGCTAGAGCTTTGGCCGCACGAAGATTCTTTTGTAGCTCTCTTTTTTCCCCTCATTTTCGGATGAACGCGTTTCTGTTTTTCGAGCGTAAGGATTTGAAGGTGGAATAATTTCGTTGAAATAGTCAATAAAATAGTTTTTGAAAGTCTCTACTTGCATGTCTAACTCTGCTTCGAAAGCCCATGCCCCTCTAACAGGAACGCTAATCGTTGTCGTGTACGTTCATGTCGATTGCTTTAAATGGGAATGCTAAGACGTGTACGGGTGGAAATGGACTCTGATATTTTTCAAACAATGGCACCATGGACATATGAGGTCAACCTCTATACGCAGTGAGAGTCGAAGAGCTACCGACGATAGCCGTGGCTGCAACACATCATGTTTTTAAGATGTTTTAATATACCAGTCTTCTCTGTAATTTTCCCGCAACGTGGGGCATATATGTAACATATTGTGGAGTTAGGATATTTTATTATTTAAGATCTAAAAGATATTCAATATTATTTATATTTTACACATTATACATTCACCCTACACAATTATATATTCAATATTCTATGTAGAACAATTCATATAACATTATTTTTAAACAACTCGATGCGCAACACGTTTTAAAAGGTTGGAAAGCAAATTATATTGTAATTATGCGTTAGGTACCAAATTAAAGAGCCAACATACAAAAAGGAGGAGAATAACACTGTAAGGAAAGGGACTCAGGGCATGGAACTACGCTATAATCTTATTCTCATTAATTCACACACAACACTGATTGTTCCGGCAGCCAGGAATGTTTCACATTAGTCTTCTTCACTTAGGGTTACTTGAACTATTCATCCTTTTGTAGGTTTATTCTTGGTCAGGTTCAATATCAAGAGGGAATACACAAAAGGGAAATCAAATAAGGTGAGGGAAAATCAACCACCGCTAATTAATATATCGACTCGAAAGGAAGGCGCTAGCGTCGCGTCTACGTGCCCCTTACTACTTCTCATAACTATACTGGACCGCTGCGCGGGGGGTTCGCCCAAGCCTCCAAAATAGTCGGGTGCCATATATGAACAAACAAAATCGTGTAACGTTTGTTAATGGCCGGGTACGAAAACCCCGTGGCTCGCATGCACGAGGCGTGGGTTCAAATCCCGCGCGTTCAATTTGATAGGTTGTTGTACGTATGTTTCTATCCTTAGTGTGGATTATATAACACTTAAAAATATAAAAAATATTAATATAAAATAGATTCTTCTCACTAAACGATTTTTTGAAATAATTGTAGAGCGGGAAATTTGTAAAAATCTACAACAGGATGCTAACATCGAAATAAGTTGTACAAAGCCTATAAGGATATCGGCCGCAGCGTGATGAAGAAACGGCATTGCTAGTAGTCAGTGCGCTTGCACGCGTTCGCAAGGACGGGCGCCCCCCGGTTTCAATCCCGCGCGTTCAAATTGATATGTTTTCCTGTAAGTATTGTCTGGCATCAGTATGGATAAACTCTCTTATATCATAAAAATGTTTTTTCATATATAAATTATAGAATGTGATTAGTCACAACAGATATTAGATATGTTATAGGTTTAACATCAGTCAACGAATTTCTTAACAAAAAGTTATTATATAACAAGCATATGCACTTAAAATTCAAAGATATATATATGATATATAATATCTATATAAATACTATATATATATATATATATATATAATATTAATATTATATTAATATATAGTATATAATCTATATATATATTATAATTTTTTAGATATATATATCTAGAGATCTATATATATATATATATATATATATTATGTATATAGATAATAATATAGATATATATATATATATATATATATATATATATATATATATTCTATATATATCTATATATATAATATTATATATGATAGATATATATATAATATATATCTAATAGATTATTATATATATATTATATATAATATATATATATATATATATATATATATAATATATAATATAATTATAATATATATAGATATATATAAAATTTGGCAACCATTCCAGTACTTCAATTCAATAGAAATAAAATCGAAAAGGTACACCATTCAAACTACTTATAATCTAATGAGAGCAATTCGGCGAGCCTGGATTGATTTCGAAATGACTTCAGGGACGACGGCAGATTTACGACAATTAGTGCTAAAAATACAGTGATTTACCAGCGGGCTGTCACGCCACGCCGCGCTTGCCGGTTAGCGAATAAAAATATAGTACGAATACATAGGAACGATGTAAGGAAACCGTAGTTAGGGAAAACTTGGCGACAAGGTTTTATTTTAATTTAAAAATAACTATTTCTTAACAATGTGACAGTGTCTTTTTTTAGTTTTTTTTCATTGTGGCATAAATGCAGCAGATTATATGAGAGAGGAGTGGCTTAGATTACAATTATTGCAATTTTGTAGATTTATTTCGTTTTCTAAATATAAGATTTATACTTATTAAAATATATATTCACAAAAATAAATCATTATGTTAAACAGTAAAAGGAAGGTAAAAGAACATTAAAAAAAAATATTTTATGAAGTATTAAAATTAATATACCACACATTTTTAAATAACGTCCGAACAAACTAGTATAAGTATGATTATAATCGTTAACCGTGTCGACACGTTAACTTACAAGTCATGCGATTGCCGTGATATCATTACGAAAGAAAACTTGTACAAGGAAATTAGAAAAAAATGCCATCGTATGTAGATTTACCCCTAAACATTTCAGTCGTGCCAACATTGATACAACCTTTCAAGTAAAAAAGTTTAAAATTACTTCTTTTAACTTTTAGTATTTGTGTAGACAGATATTTTATTAATCAATGAAACATGTTGTTCAGTGATTTTTGATTTAAAGCTTTTCTTTTAGGGGCGGTATTTAAATTTTGTGTAAAAGTTGCAGTTTGAACCATGTCCTTCTTAACGGAGGTATTTGATGAATATCGGCAGCATACCCCATCAAGAAAAACCAAAATGTAAGTGATTAAATATTTTGTTTATTTTAATATATAACGTATGCCATTCCTACTTATAAAAAGATCCTTAAATTATTAAAGATCCTTGCGGCAAAAACTTATGTTACTTCTATATCTAAATATTTAGGAAGACGGGAGTGGGTCCTGGATTGCTTGACATTACGTTCTCTGTGCGTACCATGCAATGCGGAAATAAATGATCGAAGCTAAAATTCGATCATTGCTATACTGAAATAAGATCGTGCTGGAATATTTTTTTTGATAATAACTCTTCAAAACTAAAATATTTATTTAATCTTTACTTATGTTCCATTAAGGCAATTTAAGGCCTTGCATATATAATTATAATAGTTTTAAATTTCGAGTAAAACATAAATAATTTATTTGTAGTGCCGCCCAGAAGACAGTATGGCAAACTTAGAAGAAAATGCTGGTCGAAAACAGGGCTCTGAAGACGTTAGTTTTAACTACATTTTTAGGATAGTAAAGCAAAAATTTCAATTCATGTGAAAGCACAAAATTAAAGTTTGTAGGCTGTATAAACTGACCTAGAATGATAAAATTGGCAAATACTAATCTTTCATAATATAGTGAGTTTCGTCTAACATTACGGTCTAAACCCATACCCAGATTTCCCCTGGTTAGGACTACGCACTCATAGGATTCTGTCAAATGAGACAAGATCTGATCACGAACTGACCCCTGATTTACGAATGGCTCGTCGTGTGTGCTCTAAGGCCGGCATTGACTGTACCTGACCATTAATATACAGATACAAAACCATCTAACCCGAGTGCACTCAGCTAACAATACTATTTTAGATTCAGTATAATATTCATTAATAGATTACAAAATCTAATTTATTGAATACTATTTTAAATAAATTACTTTAAATAACGTTAGGGGCTTAGGCTAGTGTCTGCTGTAAACGCGAAGGTTTGTGGGTTAGATTTCACCTCAGTAGAAATGATTTTTTTTTCACTTCCATTTTACGCTTTGGCAACTAGGCAACAGCGTGGCGTTGAGTTTCCACCACTCACACGCAATGCCTTGCAATGGCAAAGCAGAGAACGGAGGTTTTAACACAGTTCCTGCGGTCCTCTGCCAATCAATGCTATGTGTGGGAAGCGGAAGTAGTAAAAAAACTTTAAATTCATTAATTCACAGAGACTCATGACAGAGGAAGAAATCGAGGAAGTCATAAAGCTAATATGAAAAGTTGGCGAGGACAGTCCACGTACTACCAAACGACTACATGCGCCATTGTCCACTGGTTAGATAATACGGTGTTATAATATTAGGTGACAGCTATAATTAGTTGTATTACAAGCGCAACCTAACGTTTGTCATTCTTCAAAATAGAATAAATTTAAGCTATTTACACTTCTCTTATTCTATATAGATAGTACATAGATTAAGAAAATAATGCCTTAGAATCAAATTCGGATACTTATTTATTCGATTTACTCAATAAAAATGAATCTACTACCAACACCTGTCTCGCGCGAGTGCACATGACCTAGGACACCGGCGGAAGACTAAATCACTCCGTTTCTTCATAGAACCTGCTACTCGTGAACTGTTTGCTATTGGTACTAAATCGTTATTTCGAATTTGAGGTAGATTAATATAATTGTTACAATATCTTGCATAATTCTGCTTAAACAAATGTTAACATTTTAAAGTTAAGCCGCTAGAGAGGCGAGTTTTGATTTAGATTTTGACTTATGTACCGTTACCATCTTAAAAAGCTAAATCCGGTGAAATATAGCCGTGTTCGAACATGAAGTTTCGGTGAATAAATTGACTAAAACAAACTCTACTGATAGCAATGACATTTGCATGAAAAACAATTGCGCGCGTTTTTCAGTCAGTTTCGAAAATTCGGTCTATCACAAAAAAAAGATTTCTAACTTTACCATCACAAAAAAGTGTTAAGTTATGAAACAAAGCCGTATGTGACCGAGTCAACCGACTGGTTTTCATACGCTTAGAGAGTTCATTAGTAGTCGTAGTAGTGAAGCACGTGAAGTTATGTAGATTGAAACTTTTGCTCTACTAATCGATCACCGTTGTTTGGTGCAGAAGCTAGCGTCTACTGTAAAGGAGACGGTTATGGGATCGATTACCACTAGGGGGAAGATGGCTTTCTAGTTCCATTTTTATTCGCTCTGTAACAATGGCAAGCGCGGCATGAATTCCACCAGGGAATAAGCAACAGAGTGTCTTACACTAGGGTTCCTATGGTTCTGTAGTTCCCTCTGAATACTCTGCCATGGTGCGGGACAAAGCGTTTTTAAAACCAAAAAAACGATAAAAAGTAAATATGCCTACAATCAAATGAGTTATATTGTACACAAGTGTTAAATAAATACTTATTTCAAATTATGTATCATTTGTCTCTTCATTGTCATATACACATTACCATATGTATCTACATTTAATATAGATTCTAGGTATCAATATAGTATCAGCATAATCGATATTGACACAACATATGAAGAAGTACATTTTTTAGATATTTGAAAGGATTATTATTTTTTAATAATATGACAGGGAGTGTTATTCTAGATAGATAGTAAAATAAGTTAAATGAACCCCAAAACTAGGGTAATTAATATTCTACTGTGCCATGGTTGTCGAATTTGGCAGTAATAATGAGTTTACACGTCATTTACTACTAGTTTTCTTTTCTTCACCTTTTTCCTGAACCCCATGGGCAAGATATTGCAGAGGAAAACCGCAAGAAACCATAGAAACCTAGTGTTACGACACTCCATTCCCTGCTTTCGCCATTGTCGATGGCATGTAAAATGACGACTCATGCGGCATTTTGGCCTAGTTGACAGAAAGAAATAAATGGAAAATCCATTTTCCCCGAGTGGGGGAATCGAACTCAAACCGATCAGACCGATCCTCATTTTTCAACTTAGACTAAGTTGATATTGTTTGGTAAAAGAACCAATTTATATAAAAATGTGATATATACTAATGTCATGACTATATCTTGGTTCGGATATAACTTACTGTAAGCCGTGACCGCGGATCATTCGTAAATCGTACGTATGAGGACATTGTCTTTATGACAATGTACTTTTCAGGGTCTCTTATATTATATGGGAATTGATTCACATAGAGGTAATGTATAGTAATTATTTATGCGAATTACTTATAGAAATAAGAAATTGTTGGATGGACAGTTGTTTTATTGAAGTAGGCTATAAAAAGTATATTATGTTTCGCGTTAATGAAACCTGTTTGAACTCCTTGTACTTGCTGTTAGATTTACTGCGTGTCTCTTTTTAGTGTGTTTAATTTGATAGCACATTTTTCTAATTATTATATATTAAAGTTATTTCATTTAACATGCCTATGAAATACGGAAGCAGTATAAAGAAGGTTGTTTTCGTTTTTAAAATAAGTCAGAATATGTTGTGTAGCTTCACGCTTTATCCCGCACGGGCAGCTCGGCAGAGGGAACTGCAGGGACCGTGGAACTAGTGTTAAGACACTCCGTTGCTTAGTCCCTGCTTCTCCGTCCCCACTTTTCGCCGTTTCGAGGCATTGCGTTTTGGTGGCGAAACTCAAACCGCCAACGCGAAAAGCAAAAGCCATCTTCTCCGCCTGGGATTCTAAACCCCGTAACCGTCGCGTTACAGGCAAACGTTGCGCCTCTGCGCACGGACGGTCCTCGGTCAGAAATATTATTGGAATAGAAAATGTGCTGATGTCCATTACCAAGGAAGGCTCTAGCTGGCTGAGATCCATGTCATAATCGTTTCATGTCACTCACAGGCCTTAAAAAGGATGTTTTTTTTAATTAATTAGAAATCATACACACAGAGATACTTAACACTATTTTTTTATTCTTATCTTTTTGTCGGCTAACTATGCCGTCATCTTATTTCAATAGTTCATTTAGGGAATCTAGGAATTATTAAGAGTATTTAAAAAGACAAAAGAAATAAAAGCTTTGTTAGTAAACATAGTATATTGATGTATAGAATTCAAAACAAGACACCTTTGACCTCGCCCAAGAAGAAACGTCCTACGTGTAAGCAAGGACAGTGCCAAAGAAGAGGAGGTTCAATACCACCAGCGCCCCAACTTGCCACAAAAGATACGGAAATCATGAAGGTGGCGAGAGATTTGTATGAAAGAGACATGAATATAATAAACCTACCCTGGAACCGTTGCCTACTTTATAAGAGTAGTACTTCAATAAATTGCTGAGACGATGGTACAATTAAAGATTTTTATGGTAATTAAAATGCATAGTCGAAGACGAACGAAAACGACGGTGACACTACCTCTACTTTCCCCCCAATTGGAACAAACTCATAACTATGTGCGTCACAGTCAAATTTGGAATGTAGGAAATAGTGATAAATTTGAATGTAGTATATTTACAGCTTTGGTCGACTTACGCCTATAATCTGCCTTCTAATGTCTTACCGGTACAAATAAAATACGTATAACCCATACACGTATATGTATGTAAGGAAATGCTTGCGCTGCTTCTCAGGTCTTAAGCAGTAATTTTAGTTCAACTGGTGGTGAATTAAATTAAATTATGTGACCGTTCAAAAAAATGAAAGTACAGAACTTATTATTTTACAAGAAAAGTATTGACCATAAATTAAAAATTACTTCTTCGAGAAACATAACTAAAATAGTGTTTTATTATCTTAAACCATATCGTGCAACCAAAACAGTTATCAGCTACGTCTCCGTACGTGTCTATACAAAAAGGGTTATAAGCGAGTATTCAAGAGGAGGATAGCAACGACTGCCTACGAGATGATTAGAGATGAGAGGATACTCGCTATGTCGCCACATTAATGGAGTCGGCCGGTGTGGGGTGTTCTCGGAGGGGTGCGCCCAGCCCGGCTCGTGGAGCACCCTACGATGGAGAGAGGCTTGTATTGAGAGCGTATGAAGATACGGGACATGGTAATGCTTTGATTTGTATTCCACACCGTCTTGTAAAAAAAATAAAGGACTGATGATTAAAAATATCCAAAAAATCTAAATAATTAACTGCTTTGTTTTGGTATTTGTTTAACATTCATTGATACATTTGGGTTTGTAAATTTTTAAAAAATTTTAAAATTTATAAGCTATAATTTTGCTACTCTTTTTATATCTTGTACTAGTTATTCAAAATTTCGAAAATGTATAAGGACTTTAAATATATAATAAACGGTATGGTGGATAGATTTAGACAAACACGTTTGGATCCGTTACAATACGTATCAATTGATGTCCGCGTTCAAATGTATATTTTCCTACGCATACGAAATATAATCACGTATACATTCAAATTAAAATCAATAACAAGTCAATAACCAAGTGCGGAATCCATTCTTCCTTTTGCGGACGATTCTCGCTATACTCACTAGGAACCCAAGCAATTGGCCCAGCTGCTATTGGATGAAGTAGACGAGTTTACTTGGACGACGGACTGAGGACAAACTTAGTAAGTGTCACTGTCTTGTTGGAAAGACGAAACACAAAATACACCGCTTCCGCTTTATCCCGCACGAGGGTGGGTAGAGGGAAGTGCAGGAACCAAGCGAACACTTTAGTGTTTAAGACACTCCGTTGCTTGTCATGCTTTTTTTTCGTTCCCGTCTCTTTCCGCCTTTTTCGAGGTATTGCGTGTGCGGGCGGAATCAACGCAATTTGCTAGTTGCCAGAGCGAAGAAAATGGAAATAGAAAAGATCTTCATCGAGTGGGACAATCAGAACCCAGAAACCGTCGCGTTACAGGCAGACCCCGCTTACGCCTCGGCGACCACGGCGGTCCTCAAAGGACTAAGAGTTAATGTTCAAGACACAGACATAATAAAATCTTTATTCGGCAGACAAGAACGATAAGTATAAGGGCACGCAATGGACTTAGAATGCAAAATGACCAGTGGCCAAACCAATAGAGAATTCTGTATCCTTTAGGCTTTAAAATGGCGATCCTACTTCAGACTGGTTCACTATTAAAATTCTACCTAAAAGCGTTCAAAATGACTCTTCAGATCAAAGTAAGAAGGGGTATTAAAGCTACGAAAAATCTTGCTAGATCTGTAAAGAGGCAGTGGAGACAGCAAACTGATGCTGGGGGGTGCAGGGTAAACTTGGATAATAGTGGTAAATACGCGGCGCCATGACGAAGTACTAGAAAGCGACGTGAAGCCGTTAAGGACCACTCCGTTACTGGTCCATCTTACTCCGTCACCACTTTCCGCGTTTATAGAGGCATGCGTGTTGAGTGGCGGAATCAAACGCCGCGGCTTTGCCTTAGTTGCCAGAGCGAAGGAAAATGGAAATAGAAAAATCCTCTCCCGACTGGGGATCGAACCAGAAACGTCGCGTTAGCAGCGTTAAGGCAGACGTTGCGCCTCTGCGCCACGACGGTCCTCACCAATTAACTTACTATTAAGTTAATTTAAATCACCAGTTTTAAAGTACGTTTAATTTTTAACACCACGATATTGTTACAAAATTTATCCAACTCCTATTTACGCTATATAAAGCACTTATTTCAAAC
Source organism: Dione vanillae (assembly GCA_037178615.1). Lineage (NCBI taxonomy): Eukaryota > Metazoa > Arthropoda > Insecta > Lepidoptera > Nymphalidae > Dione > Dione vanillae. The sequence goes on along the minus strand of JAZFAU010000289.1, from coordinate 308,155 downwards.
AGCTTCGACTATACGCTGAACTATTGCTTCACGCTTTATCCCGCACATGCAGAGGGAAACGCAGGAGTCATATGAAAATAGTCTTAAGATACTATATCCTCTGATTTGCGCCTTATTCCAAACATTCCGTGACATATATTTATTTATAATGTTATAAATTCACTATATACTGTAACATTATAGTAGAGATGACATATTTTTTAAACATCCATAAACATATCAATTTTTATTATTCCTATAACATGTTTTAAGTGTTATTTGTATATATATGTTAAGTGTATACAAATACTTATTATTTATGAAACTTTTTCTAACACCGTCTTTCTTTGCTGTCATTCTGTCACATCAGTTGATATTGTAGAGTTTTTTGAGAATAATGAATAAATAGAGCGTCTTTTCAGATTAGTTCGAGTTAATACTAAACCGACTGGTTTGTTGCCAAGAGGTAATATACACGCTAAACAATATACGGTGTATATATATATATATATATATATATATATATATATATATATATATATATATATATATATATATATATAATATATATATATATATATATATATATATATATATATATATATATATATATATATATATATATATATATATATATATATATATATATATATATATATATATATATATATATATATATATATATATATATATATTATATATATATATATATATATATATATATATATATATATATATATATATATATATATATATATATATATATATATATATATATATATATATATATATATATATATATATATATATATATATATATATATATATATATATATATATATATATATATATATATATAATATATATATATATATATATATATATATATATATATATATATATATATTATATATATATATATATATATATATATATATATATATATATATATATATATATATATATATATATATATATATATATATATATATATATATATATATATATATATATATATATACATAAATATTTTATGTTTTGGTACTTATTTTCAAAATGCTTTAGCAACAACAAAATGTAATATAGCCTATGTTGATAAATTGGCTATACTCGTTAAAGCAAATAATATTTTTAATTCCAACCAGTAGTAAGGAAATTGAATAAATTATTTACTTGAATGGGAATCGAACCCAACTCAAATCGAACAACAACAACACTCAATACATAATATCTCAAAATTGGGCAGAAAGTGGGTAACGGAGTGGACGGAAAGAAGGAAAACTTGTATAGTTCTATACTTATGCGAGAAATGGTGTGAAGCTTTTTAGTAAATACACCTTCAAAAACCTCATCCAATCCGTCAGCCATCACGGTACATCTAAAGCTAAAGTCATACGAGAGATAAACCGTATGCTTAATGGGTAAAATAACAAATTAGCAATTACATATAAGTTTTGGACCTTTGAGAAACAAAGGGTTCCTTTGTGGAAGCACGACGTTATTTTTGCTGGCGACACGCCAAGTACGAGAAAGCTACACCTCGATTGTCTTTAGGACTTTTATTGAGCTTCAAACGTGCCATCTCTCATCGCGCTGGGTTTTGACGACTTCCGTATGTGTAAGTTACACTGTGATGGCGCATTTTGTTGTGATTTTAATTGTTATATATAGATATTTGTAAATATAATAATACTATTTAGTTATAACGTTTCTTTAATGTATTACTTGTATATTACATAAAGTTTATAATTTAAGAGGGAACTGTAGGAACCTAGTGTAAAGTGTTAATTGTCATTAGAGGTATTGTGTGTTGAGTGGCGGAACTCAACGCCGCGTCTTGCCTTGTTATACGAACATAGAAAATGAAAATAATTCATTCTACCCTAATGGGAGTCGAACTCACAACCATCTCGCATACAGTTCTGTTGTTTGTAAATATAAAATAACACTCATTGATGCATACTTTATATTGTATCGTACATACTTTGTTTATGTTATATTATTATATATCTAGTACATTTATTAATGAAAACCGTTGACTGAGCCACGACGGTATCAATATCGAGTTCACTTTTGCTCTTCTTTTTCTTCTTCTTCTTCATTTTTCTATTATAGTTATTCATATAAAAGATATAAATAAAACAAAATATTTAATAATTGTAGTTTAAGGGCGGCCTTATAACCCACGTGATCTTTGGAATAAAAAGATACAAGGATATTGGCTGTTACGAAAATAATTCTTCTCCATCGAATATTTAGTTAGTTTATCTGTACTAAATATTTCTGAAATTCAATTAGTATTTCTAATTTATTTTTATTTTCGTAAAAAATACTTTTTTTAATTTCTTTGTGAATTTGATTATATTTTTTAGATATTTTTCTAGACATTTCTATATGTTTCACTTCATTTGCGAATATTATTTTTTAAATATATTTATTTATTCTTAATCTGTAGCGTTGTACCATCGTCATCATCATATTGGCGGATTTCTGGTGTATACGTCTAAATTGCTCTTAAATTAAATACTTAAAGAAAACATATAAAAATTTGAACGCAGCGGGACTCGAACCCGCGCCCTCCTGCGAACCGTGCAGGCGCTCTCATCACTGAGCCATGCGTTCTACATCACGCCGCGTTGAAATTCTTATATGCTTTTATACAACTTATATCGTTGTCAGCATCTCTGTAGGGAGATTTTTACAAATTTCCGCTACCCAAAGACCATTACAAAGAACAATCGTTTGGCGAGAGAGAATGCTATTTTTATTAAATATTTTTGATGGTTTTTTAAAGTGTTAATCCACACTGAACTCTGACTCGAACCTATTCGAGTCCCGCTGCGTTCAAATTTTTTTGTTTTCTTTAAGTATTTTTTCTATCCTCAGTGTGGATTAACACTTTAAAAAACCATCAAAAATGCTCTTAAATTTTCATCTAAGCTCCAAAGCTGAGGGAAGAAAATATAAGATTTTGCTACATTTTTAAGGATTTTATATGATTTCTATTCACAAAATATGTATTTTTTCACTGCGCTTAAACAAATTATAGTTGGTTCGAAAAAGGTGATTGGAATCCTCAACTAAAGAATAGCTTCCTACAATAGGTGACAGACGAATAAAGATATAATAAAACACCTAAAAGAATTATTTTTATGATTTTTAAAGTGTTAATCCACACTAAGGATAAAAAATACGTAAAGAAAAAGGAATTTGAAGCCTTAGTGACTTGAAGAATTTTTACTTAAACTAAAATTCTTAAAAGTGTAACTATCATTTAACATCGTTTGTTCACATAATTTTTATTAATTTAATTTTTAAGGTAGAATATAGATAATAAAGAAGGATAGGATCCAAAAACATGTTCTCATATTTAAATGAGATTAAATTTGAACCATTTTTATTCCAAAACAAAGAAGTAAGCGTTGGATTCCATCATTCTACATGAAATACGTTCTAAATCTATAGATAAGGTGAAACAATATATAAATTACTCACATCTATTAGAAAACGGTTCTCAACTGCGTCACGCTGGCGTCAAATATGTTTAAGTAACAATAAATGTCCATTGATACAAGTTTGATAGATTACCAACAGTGGCGGTGCGTCGTCATTCCGCGAGTAAACACATGTGTGTTCTTAATTAGTCTTTACATTGAACATGCGAATTTATGATTAAGTCTTCACTCCCACTTTGTCTCTCGGTGTGTTGTGATTTGAATTTTTGTTAGAAGGATTTAAGGTTTTTTTTGTTTTTAGTTTTACGCTTTATCCCGCATATAGCAGGATAGGCAGAGGGAACTGCAGGTAATATGGGAACCTAGCGTTAAAACAGGCCGTTCCCCACATTTGCCTCTTCGAGGCATTGTGTGTTGAGTGGCGGAACTCAACGCCGCGTTTTGCCTAGTTTCCCGAGCGAAGAAAATGGAAATAGAAATATTCATCTTTCCCGAGTGGGAATCGAACACAAGCCGTCGCGTTTACAGGCAGACTCTAAGCCTTTGTGATACGACGGTCCTATATATAATTAATGTTATTTCGCTACTCTGGTAACAGATGAAACAAGAGTTCATTATGATTAATATAAATTCTATATATTATGTATTAACAGTAATATTATTAATATTAATGATAATAACGTATAGTGTAAGTTAAAAAGGTTACGGACCAAGTGTCTGTAGTGTCAATTATATTTCAAATAAAAAAAATGATTCTAAATTAATATATATGAATTTGTAGGAATTCAAATCGACACCGTAATCAATATATAACATATACCTGACATGGGTAATATGGTGCCATTAAGCTATGATGTCGAATGTTCCGTAGGAACTTTTTTCCACGTACCACACTACTGTGGAATAGCCTACATGCGGCAGTGTTTCCAGATCGATACGACATGGGTACCTTCAAAAAGCGCTTCTACCTCCATCTTAAAGGCCGCAACGCGTAACACAGGGCGTCAGTGAATACTTACCATCAGGTGACCAGATCGCTTGTTTGCCTTGTCCTTCCCATAAAAAAGTCGTCTTTGTATAGTCTTTTTTTTATAGGTACATTTAATTTAAGGACGAAATTGGGCTAAAAATTGGAATTTTGCACAAAACTATAGTAATTCAGGTTTTCAGATTAGCTCGAACAAACTGTTCGGTTTTATGATATTAGTGTACATGTTATATTAATAAAATTAGGACGGCGCATGTAGTAAACAAATAAAAACATATATGTAAGTGTAATAACGTCTGATTCGCTGAAATATAAAATTATGACCAAACCTCTGTCTCGTGTCGTTGCAAGTGTAAATTAATCTACAAATAAAATTTACAACGATTACAAATTGGGACAAATGACCGATATTATTATAAAAGTTTTAAGAAAATGTTTATTTTTGTACGAAAACGCATAAGTCTTAAGTACTTGTTCAGTTGTTATTTATGTAAAATTGACAAAATAATCATAAATATGCTACGATAGTTATTAATTATGGCATATGGTTGTTATGAATATTAGATATGGCGAATATTCTCACCTTAATCCCGTTCGTAGCAGGGCAAAGGGAACCTTGTGAGCCTAGTGTTAAGGTACTCCGTTCCGTTCTTTCCGCATTTCGAGCCATTGTGTCGAGTGGCGGAACTCAGCCTAACCTAAGATGGTTTCTGATTAAAAGATATACAATAATAACAATTAAAAATCAAATTTAAATAATATTATGCAAAATAAGAAAAGTGAGAGAGAGACAGGAGAGATTACAGGGACAATAAGTTTAAAAGGCTCCATGTAATATATTTTTGATATATACATACATAGATACACGTCTTCACATTCTGTCCCTCACGGGGTAGTCAGGGTGAACGGAGCGCCAAACGCTGCGGTGTCTGCATACCTCTTTGGTCTTGTCCATTTTCATGAACTTCTTCATACATGTTGTCCGGGGAGTTCTCATGCTTTTAACATAACATTTCTTCAGTAATTTTGATATTCGAAAGTTAACCGAGGTCTCCCCTTACCTGTTTTACTATTCACTTTTGCGTGGTATATCTTTTTTACCATTCTTTTATTAGTCTTTCTTTCGATGTGCCCAAACTATCTGAGCACGTTCTTCTTAAATCTCTCTGCCACATCTTCGCTGGTGCCTACCATCCTGTATATCTCTTCGGTCAGCTAAGCTGACTCTTCTTC
>JAZFAU010000289.1:167500-297500 GCA_037178615.1 Dione vanillae | reverse complement strand
ACGCGTTTAAAATATTTTAAGCTAGACACATTGGAGAAACGGCGGTCTCTGAATGATTTAATGTTTTTACATAAGCTCATTCACAACTCAATAGACTCTCCAAAGCTACTATCTCAAATAAATTTATATGTTCCGATAACCATTCCTCGATATCCAATTAAAAGCACCTTCGCTATTCCTAGATATCGCACAAATGTTGGAAAATTTTCGCCTATAATTCGATGTATCAGATCCTACAATGAAATTGACTCCCATGTGTTCGACATATACAGCCTAAGTAGTGATAGTTTAAAAAAAAATTAAATACTGTTTTAGTTGGTAATTAATATTTAAAAATATTAGCGTTATTGGTAAGTCAATTAATTATAACATGTTATCAATGATTGTTTGTTCTCCACTTTGTTTGAATTTATTCTCACAGATTCTATTAAATGTTTGAGTGTAGTGTTTAGTTACCTTTGTTAACATGTAACTTGTAAAATGTAAATACCTGTAATGGTGTATCACACTGTACAAGTTTTCTTTCTTATGTTTTTTCCTAAATATGATTTGTCAATATGCCGATGGTATTTCTAAAGCAATAAATAAATAAATTACTAGGTAAAGAGTATTGTATATTAATATCAAAGCATTGTATGCTTATACAGTTAGAAGTGGCATTCACCTATTTTGTATTAAAAAAAGAAAAAAACATGTACCGTGATGTTCAAGTAAAGAAATAAATACTCCTTAAGCTATCGAACTTATTAGTTCTAGTCACTTAGCTATTAGATAAGAAAGCTTAGATCTATTAATATATCATAAATATGTCTTTTATGGGGGTTAAAGATGGAAGGCTTGCACGCAGCGACCCCTGCCAGCCCTACCTAGGCCTGCAACATTCCATCAGCCACGAGCACTATACGGGAGCACAATCCTAGGGCGTCCCCCCGAGGCGACGCGCACCAGTGCGTCCCCGCTGGTGTGAAAAGTGGAGACGAAGGCGTTGGGGACCGCTACCCAGCACGCCATGTCCGGAACGGCGGGAAGTGGAGGACGGAGCTACAAATAGCTGCGTGGAATGTAAGAGGAGGGATGGACCAGAAGATGAATGAACTATTAGATGTGATAGATGAGCGAGATTTGGATGTCATTTGTATGACTGAGACCAAGCGAAAGGGTAATGATGCAAGGGATTTGCCGGGCAGCCGCGTCGCTCTCTGGGCCAGCGTTCCAAAGAGCGAACGTGGGTGTCAAGGGGTAGGTGTGTTATTGTCCTCTCGATTGGTTAGTGCAGTGGTAGAGTACGAGGCGATCAACCCTAGACTGCTTTGGGTTCGCTTCAAGCTGGGGATTACAAGAATATTCTTGTTGGTGGCATATGCGCCGGTATCTTCAGCTTCATTGAGCGAGCTTGAGGGGTTTTGGGAGAGTGTCAGGGATGTTCTAGGCAACGTTAGAGGAAATAAAAAATTAATATTATGTGGAGACATGAATGGATGGGTCGGAACCGCGAGAAGTTACAAAGGTTACAAAGGTGTGTTAGGTCAATATGGTGACAGAAGAGTGAATGAGGCTGGAAAGCTCATTTTGGAACTTTGCAAGGAAAGGAATTTGTTTGTGGCAAACACGATGTTTGATCCCAAACAAATTCACATGTATACATGGGAGCGCATGGGAGAGAAAAGTATGATTGACTTATTCCTAGTGGATCAGCGGATTCGAAAATAAGTGATGGACACACGTGTGATTAGGGATGCCGACTTGGGAACGGACCACTATCTAGTAATAGCTAGATTTAGGGGTTTGTTCGTAGGATGGCGTAACCGCACGAGGTGCTCATACTTGGAATCGAACGATCGCATAAGAAGCTGGAAGTTTCAAGATCCACTGAACAGAGAGGAATATATAGAAAGAGTTTTCGAAAAGCTATACAGTTGTGAAATAGGAAATGAAAGTGTTGAAGTATGCTGGCAGAACCTTAGGAACTGCATGGTGGAAGCTGCGACAGAGGTATGTGGTACAAGGAAAAGAGGCTTTAGTAAAAAGCGTGACGAATGGTGGGATGATGAAGTGAAAGATGCTGTAGAAAGAAAGAAGAAGGCATGGCAGGATTATAAAGCCTCGGGTAAGAATAAAAGTATGAGAGAGATTAAAAGAAAGAGTATAAGCTGCAAAAGCACCAAACGAAAGCACTGATAAAGATGAAGCGTGAAATAATCGAGTGTAAAAGAGATGAAAGGTTGACGAGCAACTTCCGGGATAACACGAAGCTTTTCTGGCGAGAAGTTAGTGATTCACGGAATTGTTCGTCAACCTTTAGAATGAAAGGGGTGCTTTCGAAGGACGGTGAGATATTTACAAACAGATCACATGTTTTGCAGCGATGGGCGGAATTCTATAAGGAGATGTATGAATGTGATGACGCTTCTGCCTCAAGTAACAGCGACAAGCTGAGTCTTGATGTAGCAGATCGCGAAATCAGTATAAAAGAAGTTGAGAGTGCAATAAGAAGCTTGAAATGTGGTAAGTCAGCGGGAGCAGATGGAGTTACTGCCGAGATGATCAAATATGGTGGACCTAGCATCTTGGACTTGTTCTGGTTTCTGTGCAATTTGTGCTGGAAATCGGGGAAGGTCCTAGATGATTGGCAAAGTACAGTCATCGTGCCTTTGTATAAAGGCAAAGGTTCACAGATAGACTGTGCAAGCTATAAGGCTATCAGTTTGATTAGCTTAGGTGGTAAAGTATATGCAAAAATTTTAGCGAGAAGAATGCAAGAAAGATCCGAAAGGCTACTGTGGGAGGCCCAAGGAGGCTTTAGACCTGGAAGAGGCTGCATGGATCAGATCTTTTCCATCCGTATGATCACAGAGAAGTTTTTGGCTGTGAACCAAAAGGTTTTCTGTGCTTTTGTGGACCTGGAGAAGGCGTTTGATAGGGTTGTGAGAGATACTACCCCGGTACAATGTGAGTGGACCCTTGTTGCAGGCTGTAAATGCAAGTAAGATAAAGGTTCTGGTATTTGAAAGGGACGAGGAAAGGACAGAATGCAAGATTTTCGTGAATGGAAAATTATTAGAACAAGTGAACAAAGTGTATACTTGGGAAGTATGTTAAGTAGAGATGGTAGATACGAAATAGATGTGGAAAGACGTGTTGCTGCCGGTAACAGAATGAACGGTGCCTTAGCTGCGTTGTTGAGACGGCAGAACGTCAGTGTCGCTGCACGTTGCACGTGCCGTACACAACGCAGTTCTGGTTCCGACGCTGGTATATGGCAGTGAAACGTGGGTATTACAGAAGAAGAATGAAAGAAAGATGAGTGTTGTGGAGATGCGATCTCTTCGAAGGATATGCGGAGTCAGCTTAGCTGAACGAATCCGCAACAAAGAGGTACACAGGATGGTAGGTACCAGTGAGGATGTCACAGTAAGAATGAAGAAGAACGTGCTCAGGTGGTTTGGGCACGTCGAAAGAATGAGTGACGAAAGAATGGTAAAAAAGATATACGATGGAAAAGTGAGTGGTAAGAGAGGTAAGGGGAGACCTCGGTTTACTTTCGAAAACATAGTATCGAAGATACTGGAGAAAGGTCACGCAAAAGGCATAAGGACTCCCCGGAGAGCATGCATAAAGAGGTTAATGACAGTGGTCGAGGCGAAAGAGGTATGCAGGGACCGCAGCGTTTGGCGCTCCGTTCTCTCTGACTACTCCGCTAGATAGAGCGTGAAGTTAAATATAATATATACATAAATATATGTCTTTTGATAATTCTACATCATTTGGTCTTATTTAATAAATCAGTGCATCTTGTTTACAGAAACTAGATCATAATAATTATTATAATAGGGCCGTTGTGGTGAAGAGGCGCAGCGACTATCTGTAAACGCGACGGTTTGTGCGTTCGGTTCCCACTTAGGGAAGATGAATTTTTCTGTTTTTCATTTTCTTCGCTCTGGCAAATAGGTGAGCGTATTTTTGAGTTCCACCACTCAATGCCTCTAAAAAGATTGGAAAGCAGGGAACGATGTGTTTTAACACTATGGCTTGGCGGTTCCTATGGTTCCCGCGGTTTCCTCTGCCTACCCTGCCATGTGCGGGATAAAAGCGTGAAGTTATACATATAATAATAAAAACTTTAATACATTACATACAGTGTACATATAGGGTTTGTAATTAATAATAATAATAATAATCTTTATTGACTCCAAGAAATATACATTAGTCTTAACCTATAATATTACAATATTTTACATGATTTTACGTTGACATTGAGGTTAGTAAACACTAGCGTTTAAACTAGGCCGAGCCTGTATCTTAAACGCTAGACTCTTCCGATGTCACTATCTAATTTTTAAAAATAAACTACAAACTACAAAAGTAATTAGTGAATGAGGGTAAAAGTAAAAAATTATACAAAACAAACATCGGTGACATTCTTATTTCTACCTTCAAACTTATAATTTGATAGGTTAGACCACAATAACTTTGAACTAAATATAAGAATAAAATCTAATACTTTAATTTAAAGTGTAAAAGAAAATTTAAATGAAAAAATATGTTTTTTGTTTACAAGTGAAAGAAGAATAAAATTTTAATAGTTTAATAAAGAAGTTCATAAAAGATTTGAAAATTTAGAATTTTTGTATGTTTAAATTATTATTTATTTTAGAGTAACAAACAGTTTTTCTAATTCCTCATAATTTTGTGTTTTTAACCAGGATAATAGTGTGCCTTTACATTTGGTTCTACTGAGTGGATAAAAATTTAACAATTTATTTATTTTATTATAAAGCATAGGACCGAGATAGCACTGGAATTTTTTATATAGTCGGTTTTGAATGGAATGATAGGACAAACGTTGTATTTTCGCCGAGTGAGTAATGTTGCAGGATTATATATTATTTTTTGATGCTGGAACATTATTGTATTTTTAATAAATAGTTGTCTTACTGTTAGTACATCACATTCGGAGTAGAGGTCAGCTGTTGGGTGCATATAAGATTTGAATGTCATTGCTTTTAATAACGCTCGCTGTGCCCTTTCTAGATTTATGAGGTGTGTCTTTTTAGCTCCACCCCAAGATGTAATACAGTAGGACAAAATTGACTCCACCAATGCAAGGTAGATTGATTTTATTAGTCTAAAATCAGCTATATGTCGTAAAGTTTTGAAAATATAAATAAGTCTACGCGTTTTGTCTGACAACAGGTTTATTTGTGGAGACCATGACAATTTTTCGTCTAATACAACACCTAATACTTTAAAGTTTTTACACGATCTATAAAACTACAATCACAAGTTTTTATTTTAATATTCTGACAAGAATGAATACGGATTTTTAATACTTGCGGAAGTGTACGTTCGGTATTTGTAAATAAAATAAATTTTGTCTTGCTAATATTAAGTGTAAGTAAATTTTGATTAAGCCAATTTGCAATTGTTTCTAGTCCCGATTCGGCTTTTGATTTAGCATCTTCCCAGGTTTCTCCCTTAAATATCAGTGCAGTGTCGTCAGCAAAAGTGAAAATTTTGCAGTTTTTAAGTTTTAATTTGCATAGATTATTGATATATATTAAAAATAAGGTTGGACCTAAAATACTGCCCTGTGGAACACCATGCGTTATCGGAGTATCCTTACTTGTGTAACCGTTTATAGTGACTCGTTGAGTCCGATTTCGCAAATAGTCAACAAATAAATCAAGTGTTGTACCCCTTATGCCAATTTCCTCCATCTTATTTATCAATATTGATGTACAGACCGTGTCAAAAGCTTTTGACAAGTCTAAAAATACTCCAATACATTTGTTTTTGGTGTCAATATTAGTAGCTACGTAGTCAGTGAGATTAGATACAGCTTGGGCTGTTGATCTGCCAGGTCTAAAACCGTATTGGTTTTTTGAGAAGAAATTTATTTTGTCTAAATAAGATAAAAGACGCTTATTCATTAACTTTTCTATAATTTTTGATAAAGCAGGCAAAACCGAAATAGGACGATAATTATTAACACAGTCTTTATTACCTGATTTAAAAATGGGGTGAATAATTGATGTTTTAAACACATTGGGAAAAGTTCCAGTTTCGAGGCATAAATTGGCGATGTGCGTTATGGCAGGAATAAGAGTAGCTTTAGCCATTTTTATTACTTTGGTAGAGATACCGTCCCACCCTACAGCACTATCAGACTTTAAATTCATTAAAATAGATTCAACTTCCGACTCGGATGTTCCCAGCATTACCATTGAACTACTCGTAGCTGGTGTTATTGTGTCTTCATATTCATAGGAAATTGTGTTGTTGTATTTTGGAATTTTATTTGCCAAATTTACGGCCACACTAGTAAAATATTTATTTACTCTGTCTACAGATTTTTGAGGTGTACTTTCTATTTTTAATAGATCTGTTGAGTTTGTTTTACCTTTATTTTTGTTTAGGACCTTATCAATAATTTCCCACGTCTTTTTTGAATTTTTAGAATATTTGTGTAGTTCATTCCTTTCATAATTTCGCTTTAATCGTTTTAGTAAATCATTACAGTAATTTTTATATCTATTATATGTAACATTAAGTATTATATTATTTGGATCACTTCTACACTTTGAGTGCATTCGATCACGATTTTTGATACAACGAACTAAACCAGGTGTGATCCATGGTTTTATGCAGTATATTTTCCTAGGTGTTATAAGATTTAGAGTATTATTTAAAATAGAAGTTCTTAAAATATTAACAAGTTGATCCGCAGCCCAATATGAATTTGGAGAGTTTAAAATTTCAGTATAATTTTGAGACTTGATATCAATAATTGTTGCATCATAATTCACTCTTTTAAAAGTTCTTACTGAAAATTTGACGATATCTTGTTTTAAGGGAATACACGTCAGAACAGGAGAATGATCTGTAAGAGGGGCTTCGAAAACATTTGTGAAGGCTGGGTTTTTTGATTTAATCATAACATGATCAATACAATTTTTAGCTCGAGTGGGGAAAGTGTGACCTGGTAATAAGCCATGACCTGCTAGCATATTTAGGTAGTCTGTGGAGCTTGAATCTTCGTTATTTAGCTTAATATCAATATTAATGTCACCCGTCAATATTATATTACTATATTTTCTGTAGGTAGTTAGTAATCTATCCAGTGAAGCTATAAAATTTTCAAGTTTTTTATGTGATGGTGATCTATAAATCCCTATAACAATAGCGTCATTTTTTATTTTGATAACTAAGCAAGTAGCGTCAGATAATATTATTTCCTCGACAGAACAGCTTAAACCCTGTCTTATGTAGGCTACGACACCATCGTTTTGGTTGTAATTATTTTTAGAGTAGTGAGTGCTGTAGTTTAATAAGCAAGGAAAATTTATAGTTTTAGAATTCCAAGTTTCGGTAAGAATATATAAGTCACACGGTATGTCTATACGAGCTAGGAAAACTTCAAATTCTGAGATATTTTTGGTGATACTTCTAATATTTTGTGTCAAAATTTTTAGGCAATCGTTGGTTTTTATTTTGTTAGAATTTAGAAGTGATTTGCAGGCCTCGGGGCAGTTTAAAAAGGATGTACCTGCATTTATTTTATCAATGTTATTTAATAAGTTAGCTTTGTTTAAAAAATCGAATTTTTTATAATGTTTTTAATGACTTTATGTGGAAGGCCATTATTTTTACTTTTGATTAAAGTCAGTGAAAACCAAGTGCATTGACACATTATTTTACAATAAATGTTGGAAACGTTACTAATGTATTTCTTATTTGATATTTGGAAATAATGAATACGTATAAAAATCCCTAAATGAACTTCCTTAACAACTATTATTTTTGATTTTAATGAAAATGAACAGTGATTTAAATTACTTACTAGATATAGTCACTTTTGATTTTAAGGTTACTCAATTGTGTCTCCGTCTTAATTTAAATATGTGGTGAATCCGATGTTTTGCGTAGATACACTCTTCCATTGTTGGTCCAGCAGTAATTAAAATTTTGTGTCTTGGCAAAGTCTCTAGCAAGGAAAAACAATCTTCGTCCCTTATTTGTAAGTGCTTCAGAAATACCGCTAGGTGTAGTCGGTCCACTCAATCCTCTGATGTTTGAGTTAAGGCGTTGATTAGGGTGTTCCTTATTATAATTTTTTGCTGCTTGTATCACATCTTTTTTCGTTATGACTGAAGTGAACTCAGCAATGATTGTACCCTTGCTTGATTTCCCATTTATGCGAATGACATCTTTGATAGTCATTTGTTCAACATTTACATTTAGCACTTTACATGTGTTTTTCACAATATTGCATAAATCACTTTTTGTTTCAGTTTTTGTAGGAATAGGTACATTTCTCATTTCTATAGCAGTCAACTTTGAGGTTTTTTGCATATCTTCTATTTTCTCCTCAAGTGAAGCTATTTGGGAAAGAAATTGTTTGCGTTCAGTCAGGAGACCTTCCACCTTAGTTTTCATGTCTTCATATTGTGCATTTAGGAAATCTAGTGATTTTTCGCTTTCTTCATTTGAGAGCTTAATCTGACTGTTCTGTTTCTTTATTTCCGAAATTTCTGAGATGAGTTTATTTAGTAAAGGGGTTTGGGTTTCTTTCCATTCATCGAGCATCATACGAATCTCATCTTTAAAAGAAATTAGTTCTTCATCACTCGATTTCCGCTGGCTTTTGTTGGTTTGGGGAGCAAAAGCAGTTGTCGATGTGTTGGGAGGTATAGTTGTTACATCTGTATCCGATTGCGTGTGGAGTAAGTTACTGCTAGAGGGCGATCTTGCAAGTCTCGGCATATTTCCACAACGTATTAAGTCCTAAGTTTTAGTGGTCGTAGCTTGTGACGAGTACACGTGATTAATGCACTTGCTTAGAGGCGCTTTTGTTTTATGTGCGCCTGGTACTTGAAACTTATTTACTTTATAACTATTTTATTTAAAAATATTTTTAAGAGTGTACACGTCTAATCACTTTCGCAGTCTGAGGGGAAGGGGAATTAATAGTGGATAATGCGTTAACTGAGATTAGACCTGATGTCGAGCTTCAAGAAAATTAACTTGTTATGTCAGGATTGGCAATAATATTATGAATATTTTAATTTTTTCCAAAATTTTGTTTCATATCTATTAAGCATAAAAGCTAAAGCTCCTGTGTACTTTTTTTTTAATTTACTCACAAATGCTTGTACTATGTATGATGTATGTACTATGTATGATATATATGATTTAAGGCATAGGTTTTTCGAAACCTTTTATAATTAAAATAGCGTTGACAAACCATGTTTTATGTTTCTATATTTTTTCAACTTCTCGATAAAAAATATAAATTTTTAAAAAGACGTAACCTATTTTACTTCTAATACCTCCAAAAGTATGTGAACAAAGTTTCAAAATGATCCGTAAAGTAGTTTTCACGTGAAAGAGAAACAAACAAATATATATATATATATAGTCGTGGCGCAGAGGCGCAACGTCTGCCTGTAACGCGACGGTTTCTGGGTTCGATCCCCAGTCGGGGAAGATTGATTTTTCTATTTTCATTTTCTCTCTGGCAACGTTCGCTCTGGCAACTAAAGCAAAGCGCGGCGTTGAGTTCCGCCACTCAACACGCAATGCCTCGAAAATGGCGGAAAGCGGGGACGAAGTAAGCGGGGACTAAGCAACGGAGTGTCTTAACACTAGGTTCGTATGGTTCCTGCAGTTCCCTCTGCCTACCCTGCCATGTGCGGGATAAAGCGTGAAGCTAATATATATATATATATATATATATATATATATATATATATATATATATATATATATATATATATATATATATATATATATATATATATATATATATATATATATATATATATATATATATATATATATATATATATATATATATATATATATATATATATATATATGAATGTTACATATAGATAACAAAGACTACACATATAAAGACAGTATCACACCTGCCCAAGTCCCTGAAACGTTGGCCAAGTGTACGTACGCGTGAATCGTATTTGGCATACACTTATGTTGCGCCCACAGTGCTAGTAGTGGATGCGCGTGCGCCGGTCACATCGCAGATTTATTCTACAAAGTGGCATTTTTGTGATAAATATATATATTTCTAGTGTTTCATCTGTTTTTTTATATGATTAAAGTGATTGTTTTATCAAGTTCAGTTTTGGATCTTCCACCGCATTTTGATTTGGTAATTATTTTATAAATTATGCATGAATGTGAAAATTGTAATGGAAGTTATTAAGCTTTTAATATTTTGCTTTTTTTAATATATATGTTTTTTATTACTTTTTAAGTTCTAGAATAAAATTCGGTTCTTATATATATTTATTATAAACGATAAATTTTAATAAATATTTACAATTTATGAAGTATGGTTTCAAGTATATTGGCTCCTGTAGTTCTAGATATTTCGGACATACATGTTGTATATTGAAACGTTTACTATTTATTTTATATGGACTTATAAAAACATTTTACTTTATAACTTAATATATATTACTTATTCACTGTTAACAATTTTATAAGAGGTGATGGTGAAGTAAGAGCTTTTAGAGCTTTATTTTCCATACGTATATAGCTTCACGCTTTAACCGTAGCGCGTAGTCAGAAAGTACATTGCGGTTTGTTTTATTGGAATTAAATATCTCTGTACTAAGCATCCTTGCAGGATTTTGTTAAATATTGCTAGCTGTGCTTTTACAAAGGGGAGGGGAGGACAAATTTTGATTTTGTAGTCAAATACCGTACACCACGACTTGCAGTGATGGTTATTGCTTATGTACATTAAAATATAACGTGATATCGTAGATTAGTCGTAGATCGTAATTAGTAAAATAGATTAGTAACGTGATATTATTATATCGTAGTCGTTATTTAGAAACAAAAAAATGTTAGTTTTCTTTAATATTGAAGTGGTATTAAAGGTCACTGTGTAGTTCATTACACGGCACATATACTCGATATATATATATATATATATATATATATATATATATATATATATATATATATATATATATATATATATATATATATATATATATATATATATATATATATATATATATATATATATATATATATATATATATATATATATATATATATATATATATATATATATATATATATAATATATATATATATATATATATATATATATATATATATATATTTTCATCTAGCACTTGACAAGGTAGGCGGAGGGAACCGCAAAAGCCGCCATGGGAACTTAATGTTAAGATACTCTGTACCATGCTGTCCACATTTTGGAAGTACCGCGCTTTGTATAATTGCCAGAGCAAACATAATAAAAAATATCTATTTTCCTCGAGTAGGAATCGAATCCACAAACTGTCTCGTTTACAGGCAGATGCTACACATCTGGGCCACGACGATTCTATATATAATTCCTATTTATAAAAGAGTTTAAGTGAGTATAATTCATTAAATTTTGTTATAGTTTTCTCATTTTATAAAAGCAAATTTTCGAATTCATTTTCTTTTTAAATATAGATATATTGACTACAAATAAGTAAATCTTAGCGTCAAATGAAATAACCATAAAGAAAACATATCACATTCACAAGGGAGAAAATGGCAGCCAAGTTCAATACGAGAAGATTTTAAATTTGCATATCATTATCTAGAGGACCGTCGTGGCGCAGAGGCGCAACGTCTACCTGTAACACGACGGTTTCTGGGTTCGATCCCCAGTGGGAGAAGATGGATTTTTCTATTTCCATTTTCTTCGCTTTGGCAAAACTAGGCAAAAGGCGGCGTTGAGTTCCGCCACTCAACACGTAATGCCTCGAAAAGGGCGGAAAGCGGGGACGGAGAAAGCAGGGACTAAGCAACGGAGTGTCTTAACACTAGTTCCCACAGTCTCTGCAGTCCCTCTGCCACCCTGCCATATGCGGAATAAAGCGTGAAGCTAATATATATATATATATATATATATATATATATATATATATATATATATATATATATATATATATATATATATATATATATATATATATATATATATATATATATATATATATATATATATATATATATATATATATATATCTAGATAAGTACGTACTATATTTTGTATATAGTTCTGAATTATGCTTAAAATAAAATAATAATAATCGAAGTAAACAATATAATTGATTAAAGTAATAAATTGTAACAATTTAAATGTTCCTCATACAATATTTTAGTAACATTAGTGCTAAACTCAAGCCCCTCAAATCAAATCAAATCAAATCAAAAATCCTTTATTCATATAGGTATCACAGATACACTTATGCACGTCAGTATTTATCTACTACCATTTCGGAAAGGTGCTTTGTCATGGAGGAGAAGAAATGGCGAAAGAAACTCCTCAGCACATTTTTTAATTAAAAAAAAAACAATTATACATACAACAAATGCATTACAAGTATCGCCTAGCCTGAGCGGAACTGGTTGCAGAACTGATTAACTCCACGCGTCTTTGTCATTGATATAATCATCAAACCTATAATAACCTTTGCTAATAAGTTGTGCTTTTGCCCGTTTTTTAAACATTTCTATTGGCAAGTCGCGTATCAATTTCGGAATTTTATTAAAAAAAATTACGCTAAGCCCTATAAAAGAACGTTGAACTTTAGTCAGACGATACGAAGACGTAATTAATTGATGCCTCCGCCGAGTTGAGCGATTATGAAGCTTGTACATATGTAATTTTTTTTTATAAAGACTATATTATTATAGATATACTGAGACGCAACTGTCAGTATACCTATTTCTTTAAATTTTTCCCGTAATGAGTCCCGTGACTTCAATTTATAAATAGCCCTAATAGCTCTTTTCTGTAATATAAAGATTTGATCTACACTGCACGCTTTACCCCACAGTAAGATGCCATAAGACATAATACTGTGAAAGTATGCAAAGTAAACAAGCCTAGCAGTATCGACGTCAGTATATTCTCTAATTTTTCTAATTGCATAAACAGCTCTGCTCAGTTTATTCGCGAGGGCTGCTATATGAGCACCCCATTTAAGTTTACTATCTAGGGTCACTCCCAAAAAAACTGTGGTTTCTTCGATATTTAATTTTTCGTTATTTAATTTTAAATTTATATGCATTTTCTTAACGTTTGGTAACGCAAACTCTATACATTTAGTTTTTTTAGGATTTAAAAGTAAATTATTTATAGTGAACCACTGAGACACATGAGAAAGAGCACTGTTTACGTCGTCAAAATTATTTTTATGCCGATCAGTTTTAAATATTAACGATGTGTCATCAGCAAACAGTACAATATCCGCATGGTTCTTCACATAATACGGTAAATCATTAATATATACTAGAAAAAAAAAGGGCCCAGGATTGATCCCTGCAGTACGCCCATCACAGCCGGAGACCCCAAAGAATTTGCACCATTGACACTAACTTTTTGAATTCTATTTTTTAGGTAAGACTCGATTAAACTAAGAGCAGCGGTGTTTACACCATAATGACTAAGTTTTAAAAGCAAAGTTTTGTGCTCAACACAGTCAAATGCTTTTGATAAGTCACAGAATACAGCAATAGCATTCTGTGAAGCCTCCCAGGCTTCATAGATATGTCGTAAGAGCCTAGCTCCTGCATCAGTTGTACTACGACCTTTAGTAAAACCGTATTGTTCGGGATGCAATAATTTATTATCATTAAAGTGCGTAAGCATTTGATTAAATATTATCTTTTCAAAAATTTTGCTCAAAGCGGGTAATATAGAAACTGGTCTGTAATTATTAACATCTAATTTATCACCAGATTTAAATAGTGGTATTACTTTGCTGCATTTCATTAGATCGGGGAATATTCCTGAATCTATACACTGATTAAAAATAATAGCTAAACATGGAGATATAACGTCTATAATATGTTTAACCACGTTTACTGAAATGCCCCATAAATCACCCGTATTTTTCATTTTAAGGGACTGAAAAACTTTTATTACTTCACCAGCATTAATATGTTTAAATTCAAAAGAAACTTTGCATTTACTGACGTTACTGTTCAATAGAGCAAGTGCTTCTGTCGAGGAAGAGGCGAGGTTACTTGTTAAATTAATAGGGATATTACAAAAATAATTTTCAAAAACGTTTGCGACTTCTCTATCTGCGTTAATTTTATATCCATTACTTAATATTTTATACCTCAGGTCACGGGACTTAGCTTTATCGGTCACACTTCTTATAATATTCCAGGTTGTTTGAATTTTATTTTCAGAATTTACAATTTTGTTTTTAAAATATATTGATTTCGCTTGCCCGCAAACTATTTTAAAAATTTTAGAGTATTTTTTTACATATTCTACAAAATCGGGAGAAAAATTGTATTGGTTTTCTTCATAAAGCTCAAATAATTTATTCCGGCTCTTGAAAATACCCGCGGTAGCCCAATCACTAAATTTTGTTATTTTATTTTTGTCAACGGTCCTAACCTTAAATATTTTATTAAATTCATTTTTAATATTCTTAAATAATGAATTATATAATTTAATAGGGTCTTTCTGTTCAAACGCAGACGAGTCGGGAATTTGTGTACAAACATTATTTTTAAAAGTTAATAATTTATGTTTAGTTATTGGTCTGTACTTTATCAATTGCTTCTGTTTATCAAACGAATTATGCACCGAAATTCTTCCTCGAGACACTATGTTAGTTGCGTATGCCACATCCATTATTTAAAAATAAAAGATCTTGAAAGCAAAATTAATGAAATCGCGGAGGAAATGTGCGTTACAACGAAAATATTAATACAACTTCATAATTAATAGATATTATCTATCCATGCATATATATCGTCTATAGTCATTATTCGTATAGTCATTATTTTATTACGTAATATCTTTTTTTAAAGCTTCACGCTTTATCCTGCACACGGCAGGGTAGGCAGAGGGAACTGCAGGAACTATATGAAGCTAGTGTTAGGACACTCCGTTGCTTAGTCGCCGCTTTCCGCCTTTTTCAGGCGTTGCGTGTTGAGTGACAGGAATTCAACGCCGCGCTTTACCTACTTTCCAGAGCGAAGAAAATGGAAATAGAAAAATCCATCTTCCCCGAGTGGGAATCGAACCCACAAACCGTCGCGTTTACAGGCGGACGTAATAATTTTACTAATCCAAAATTCTTAAACATTAAACTACATATGGAAATCTAAAAAAAACCTCACCAGTTATTGCATATTTCTTAATAATCGCACTGTAAGTGGGACATTGTAGACGAAACTAATTCCTACACATCCGTTTGATGTGTTTAACAGATTCACTAAAACCCCTTTGATCTCTACGGTAGAGATTATCTCACGATCGATATATGATCGCGGATCCAGTAATTGAGTAATACATTCTTAACAGATTTAATTCAAAACTTATATATGTTATATATTAACTATTTCTTTTTGTAATTTAAACATATAATATGTAATATGTTATATCATTATGATCAAGGTTAATATTAGTGTTGTTATAACTACATCACTTGGTTGAAAGCTAGGTGGTTGAAAGTGCAAGTTAACTATAAAGCGAAGAACCAGAAGAGTGACTGGATATTAAATTCAGCTTTGCAATATATGTGAAAATATATTGTTCATATAGCATACAGTATAAAATAAAAAAAATGTTTAATTTGCAGTTTTTGAATTTAATCTACAATGCTTTAGTTAACCCTTCAGATAACTATTATATCAAATTTAATTAAATTATTATAAAACACAAAATAAAAAATAATAATAACCTAACATAAAAAGATATATTTAGATAGATAAGTAATATATAATATTAGATAACCTACTGGTTAGTAAGCTTGCCTACATATATACAGGTATTGATGGGTGCCGTTCATACCGCGTCCGCGACATGTTTACAAAACATGGCCGCGGCTCGCCGGTGTTAGCTTCTACTCTTCATAATAAACTTTGATTCAAGTTACCTTTATTATAGTGATATCACTTTAGGATATGTATGAATAGAACATTATGCGTTATGAGGCCGTGGCGTAGTGGAATAGTGGTTGTATGTTAACGAGATGTGGTTGGATGCGCGATCGAATCCAACTAGAGAAAGTGCTTATGTTTAAGTTTATTTTTTTGTTTTTTTTATGTTTTCACAGTTTATACCGCATATCGCAGGGTAGGCAGAGGGAATTACAGGAATCAATGGAACCTAGTGTAAAGACACTCCGTTGCTTAGTCCCTGCTTTCTCCGTCCCCGCTTTCCGTGTTATCGTCGGGGTATGGCGTGTTGAGTTGCGGAACTCAGGCTAGGGTTTGCCTACTTTAAAGGGCGAAGAAAATGAAAATAGAAAATCCATTTTCCCCGAGTAAGAATCGAACTTTATGGGTTCATAAGTTAATTAAATTTCTTTTCTTTGGTAAGAACTGCGGCGTTAAGTTTTACGATGTCTTGAATCAAAGCGGAAAGCAGAGAACGGTATGTATTTACTCTATGTTCTCATTTTCTATCCCAATAAACTTACTCAGAATTTAAATGTGAAGCTAAATTATTGATGTATTATGTCCATCATGGCGTTATTCAGTAGTGACTGACAGCTTACTGACAGAATGACTGATTGACTGACTCGTGATTATTTGAAATTTATTTTACTTTTATGGCTTCTTGTTATTTTTAAACCAGTTCCAAATATAATTATTATTACAGCTTTGTAGAATCCAATGAGGAAATATTTTAATGAAATTACTTTTCAAATATACGTAAAAGTAAGCATATGCCTCTTATAAAAAACTAATAAGTTGCGCTTTTCATACACGTAGAAAGTAAATTTTCAGTGAATGTGACCACGGATCACGGCCTACTATTCTATTATTTTCTTTTTATTTACGTCAATTTTCTGTGAAATAATCACAAAAAAATATAACTCTTAATTCACAAACTGTTTTAAAATATACAATAATGGATATATAAAAACTGAACAATACTCATATCAAAATATACTACTAATCGGTCGATAGCAACCAAATGTGCGGCGTATCTGTTTATCGTTGTATACTAATGCGTTCTCTTCGACCTGTGCCTGCGTTTGCGTCTGCGCCTGCGCACGCGCACACCAGCAGTACCAGCGTGTAAACATTGCTATTATCCTCGTAATAGTATTTAGATTGACCTTTAAATTTTATAACCACTTCAATTTGTCTATTATTGTTTTATATGCAGCTTTACGATTTAATGTGAATGTAATTCCAACATTCAAGTACGTATTTTGGGATATTCTAAGATATTATTAGTGTAAAGTACAAAACTTTAAATATATTTAAGTTAAATAATAAAGTTCATTAGAATTTATTTATTTAGTTAAAACGCTTTCAATAAGATATGTCCGTGTATATTTTTTTATTGGTACTAATCTATAAATATTTTATTTTATATAGAAAGATCAAAATTGATTATTGCAAATCGTCATGAATTTGAACTGTCAGTGTGCCCAAAATTAGCATCTTTGGCACATTAATAGTGTCACTCAAGCCAGTGTCACCTTAGAACGTATCCAGGGTCTCGTGCCGAGGTCCAGCCCAGTCCAAGTGGAAAGTTATAAATAAGAAATTATTATGTAGTTGCTTAGAATCAGTTCTACGCATATTCTCAAATAATTAAATTTGTGTAGAAAAATTGTTTAATTAAAATATGACATTGGATCTTGATTTGTAATGTGTCATATGTTTAAATCGGAAAAAATTGGAGCATTTTGTTTTCATTTATTAGAAATGTAATTAACACTACAGACACTAGCGCTATAATGGAAGTCGTGATCGCTGTTCGTTCCTGTTTTCATGGCCATCTTCAAAATGCTTTAAAATGCTTTAGATGTTGCGCCCACCGCATTGTAAAATTGAAACGGCATTATGCACCTCTTCATTTTGATATATATATATATATATATATATATATATATATATATATATATATATATATATATATATATATATACATATATATATATATATATATATATATATATATATATATATATATATATATATATATATATATATATATATATATATACATATATATATATACATATATATATATATATATATATATATATATATATATATATATATATATATATATATATAATATATATATATATATATATATATATATATCCCTCTTCCCCCGGATCGCCGTACGATGTAGACGTGCTATTTGAACCTCTTTCTTATCTTATTATAAAAATAATTAAATTTAAAGTAAATAAATAGTGTTGTGAATAATAGGAGTACATAAATCGCAAGAGACCGTCTGTAAAGTGAGTGAATTTTCTGTTTACCTGTTGCCCTGGTACCTACTGGAAGTCGTTGGCCTCACTGATATGATTGTATGCGCTTGCGACTGCCTACAGCTGCGTGATTTGTCAGGTGACTCCACCCAACTGTTGACCATTGGTCCTATGACCCCGCCCAACTGCTTTATAATTGGTCGTTTGACTCCGCCCAACTGCTTATATCACCTATAAGGTACTTCTGACCGGACCATCTTGCACTTACGATTGACGTACCAACTGCTGATTGGAATTTATAATCCCACCTACCATACGAGAACTAAGCAGCGTTATTTAATATAAGCTCCTACTGATTTATACTATCCTAGTACTATGGATTCATCGTTAAATAAGTCAGCATCCTATTCGGAAATAGATTTAATTAGTAGAGAGGATAAAACACCACCGAACTATGTTGCGTATCGGAACAAAAGGGCTAGAGAAACCGAATTCAATATAGACCTGGATAATTTTAAGCTGGAGATAAAAAGTATGATAACATCTTTATTTGCCACACAATCGAAGGAAATTCAAAAAATTATTGTTACTCAAAAAGAAATTCAACAAACAAATATAAATATCGAAAACTCAATCGCCTATCTAACCGACCAGAACGAGGAATTTAAAAAGAAAATTGAATTATTAGAAGGTAAAATTAAGGACGATCAACTGTATATAAGCACGCTGGAGGATCGGATTGAAGACCTTCAAAGAGGAATGCGTAAATGTAACTTCGAAATAAAGAACGTTCCTTCACATCCCAACGAAACCAGAGAAGACATTACTGAAATGGTTTTATGTTTGGCCAGAAATGTAGGCTATAATATTGAGAAAACCGATATTAGGGACATTTATAGAGTACGGACAAAAAAGAAAGAACACAAAATAGCTCCATTGTTGTTGAGACTTCCTCCACCACTTTAAAAACTGGCATTTTGAAAATGTGTAAAGCCTACAATATTAAACATAAATCTAAATTGTGTGCGAAACACTTAGGGATTCGAACAGCCGAAGACACTCCGATTTACATATCGGAACAACTTACTTCAAGAGGCGCCCGTCTGTACTTTCTGGCTCGAGACATCGCTAAAACGAAAACGTATCGGTTCTGTTGGACTGCTTACGGTAAAGTGTACCTACGGAAAGATGAAAACTCACCTATTATTAATATAAATAGTGAGACACAAGCGCATCAATTATTACAAAAATGACTATATGTAGCCGGCATTATGTACCAATTGTGTTTCAATTTAAAGTACTTTAAAAATATTATATGTAGAATTATTTTTTGGTTATTATTAGAATTAGCTGTTAATTAAGGAAATTTATACTACACAACATAGAACTCATTTACCTTTTTTCGTCATCATACAATCAACTGCACACTTACACATTTATAAAATACACATATCTAAATCTTACATACACATACATACATTCACACATACATTTCACCTAATAACCATATTTTTTCTGACTACAAAAGTATATATTATAACCATTCACAACGGTAGCACACGTACTCAGCTTAACTTCATTACAACGATATTGTATACAAAAATATCTATATATTATACATATATAACTTACATACTTGGCTTACTAAATTTATCACATTGTTATGGATAGGTCTCTTATTACTCAGAATGAAATAGACGATCTCGAAGTTAGTAGTGCTATGCAATGTGATATTGAAGACCTAAAGCAGTATATACCCGTTAAAAAAAACGACTTAACTATCATATCACAAAACATTAGAAGTGTTTATAGTAATATAAGCGATTTGAATGTTGCCTTAAATGTATTAAACTTTGCCCCTGACATAATTATACTAACCGAATGTAGAATTAATCCTTGTAAAACAATTCCAAACCTTTCTAATTATAATACGCATGCCACGACTCATCACCTCAATCAGAATGATGGGGTTGTGGTATATTTAAATAAAAATATTGTTTCCACAAAAGCAAAAGAAATTAAATTATGTCATGCTTCATGTATTCAAATAAGTATTGGCACTACTGTTGTTTTGGGCATATATCGTTCGCCATCAAACATAAACGCTATGGAGTTCATCAATTCATTAAATTCCCATCTGGAAACTTTAAAATCTTTTAAAAATATTATATTAACAGGTGATATTAATATAAATATTATCGCTAAAGAAACAGAGCAAAGTCAGGAACGTAATAATAGATTAAACTATGTGAACATGTTATCGATGCACAGTTTGATGCCAGGTCACTCATTTCCAACAAGGGAAAATAATTGTCTTGATCACTTCATGTTAAAATTAGACAAAAACAAAAATTCTGCCCAAATCGCAGTCCTGAACACTACCATCACAGACCATAATATGATATTTCTTTGTTTGGCTTCACTTACATCTAAACATAAATCACATATGAGCATAAAAACCATTGTAGATTTTGATGG
Organism: Dione vanillae; assembly: GCA_037178615.1. Classification (NCBI taxonomy): domain Eukaryota; kingdom Metazoa; phylum Arthropoda; class Insecta; order Lepidoptera; family Nymphalidae; genus Dione; species Dione vanillae. The sequence continues at coordinate 276,771 of JAZFAU010000289.1, read as the reverse complement.
GGCTCTTGTTAGTTTAGCGGAGAAAAATCTGTCAGAATTATTATTTTGTGATAACCCCATAACTGTAATTGAAAAACTTATTCATAATATTACTGAGTCCTTGAAAGATAATACCAAAACTATACGTGTACCTAAAAATAAAAGAGTTATAAAGCCATGGATAACTACCGGTATATTAAAATGTATTCGAAACAGAAATAGAATGCAAAAAAGGTTAAGATTAGACCCATCTAATGAAATTTTAAAAATCTCATATAAAAAGTATCGTAATTTCTGCAATAAACTTATCAAACAATTAAAACGAAAATACGATAGAGATCAGTTGGAAAAATCATCTAAAAACTCTAAAAAATTTTGGTATAACATTAAATCTATAACTAACTTGAACTGCTCAAAATCAGATAATACAGAATTACTAAACATAAAGTCTTCTCCTACTGAATCAATTAATTATATCAATGACTACTTTGCTAGCGTAGGCGAAAAACTGGCCACTGATATTGTCCAAACAAGTGATTTATTTTTTTCCAATACTCATACAAGCCAGTTAAACTCCTTTGTACTTCTTGATACAGACTGTAAAGAAGTACACGATGTACTTATGTCTCTTAAAGCAGATAGTGCCCCCGGATGGGATAATATTCCAACAAAATTTTTAAAAATAGCTAAATTAGCAGTTGTTCCAGTAATCTGTCATCTAACTAACCTTTGCTTTAGAAAAGGAATCTTTCCGTCCCTGCTTAAACGATCTATCATAACTCCCGTTCACAAGGGTGGTGACAGAGATGACGTTAGTAATTATCGTCCAATTTCCGTTTTGCCGTCAATATCGAAGATAATAGAAAAAATTATGAATGTGAGATTATTAAACTATCTAAATAAATTTAAGCTTTTGTCAGACTCTCAATACGGTTTTCGTCAGGGCAAATCCACGGAGGACGCTGTTGAAGCTCTGACCTCGCATATTGTTAAGAGTCTTGACAGTGGTAAAAAGTCTTTGGCTGTATTCCTTGATTTAAAAAAAGCTTTTGATACGGTCTCTGTCCCCATTCTTGTGAAAAAGTTAGAAAATTTAGGAATCAGAGATACCTCGCTGGCTCTTTTTAAGGACTACTTGAGCGACCGAACTCAAGAAGTAAAAATTGGACAGTTTGTTAGTCGTGCCTCAAAAATTACATATGGCGTACCACAAGGTAGTGTCTTAGGACCTACCTTGTTTCTAATTTACATTAATGATCTCTGTAATTTAAAAATAAACAATGCTAAAATATTTTCTTATGCAGACGATACGGCAATTGTTTTTACAGATACTAGTTGGACTAAAGTTAAAAATACTACTGAAAGAGGTCTCTTCACTGTCTCCTGTTGGCTGAAGTCAAATTTACTGTCACTAAACACAACCAAAACAAACTATATGCCTTTTTCCATCTACAATCGAACACAGCCAGATAGTAACTATAATATAACAGTTCATGTTTCCAATAGCATTCAATGTGAGGATTGTAACAACTGCTCCATGATCAAACGAGTAAACTCTTTCAAGTACCTTGGTGTGTTAATAGATCAAAGATTATCATGGGATGCACAGCTAGAAGCTATAGGATGTAGATTGCGTAAACTGATTTGGATATTCAAGATGTTACGCCACAAAGCTTCTTGGGCCTTATTGCATAAATATATAAAGCTTTGGCCCAGTCAATATTGGAATACTGTATTCCTGTATGGGGAGGAGCTTCTAAATCTAAGTTCATTGAAGTTGAGAGAGCGCAAAGGCTTTTGCTAAAAGTTATCCACTTCAAACCATATCGCTTCTCAACGGACACGCTATATTCAATGAGCCAGGTATTGACTGTCAGACAAATGTATATACAACGTATCATTCTTAAAGCTCATAAATCATTAAAATTCATTAAATCCAGTTCATTAAACAGAAGAATTAAACATAAAATCGCTGAAACCTATGGTGCTAAGACTACTTTTGCTAGCAATCATTATATAACACGTTCTGCCTACCTTTATAATAAAATTAATAAAATTCTAAACATATATCCTGAACAATATTTTAACGTCAAACAGAAATTATTTGAATGGTTAAAAACAAAAACCTACGATGACACCGAATTAATTCTGTTTCATAAAATATGACCTAAAAAATTACAACTAAACTAACTAAAAAATTATTCTACACAAACACCTACCTACATACACACATACAAAAACACACACACACACACACACACACACACACTCACATACACACACACACACACCTACCTACATACACACATACAAAAACACACACACACACACACACTCACATACACACACACACACACACACACACACACACACACACATACACACACAAACGCACACACACAAGTTTTATTCTGATATAATGTTTGTATACCTACTGAGATTTAGTATATAGTAAGATATTGTTTATTCTTTTTAAGAACATGGACAGAATTGTATGTTATGGAAGAGCGGGTCCTTCTGTCACGAGTATTATATTATACTCACTAGAGGGTCCCAACCTTTATTTGCTATGTACAACTTGATAAAGAATAAACTATTTTTCATTTTCATTTTCATTTTCATTTTCATATATATATCTATATATATAAAAATATATATATATATATATATATATATATATATATATATATATATATATATATATATATATATATATATATATATATATATATATATATATATATATATATATATATATATATATATATATATGAACAAATCCTTGTTCCTGATTTTTAATTCAATTGTTAAACTTTATTTATTTCTTTATTTTTAATCTTTATTTTTTATTATATTTTATATAACAGTGGTCATAAAGAGAGAGATTTTGGTCATTTGGGCGGGCGGGCGTTAGCGCAGGCAAAAGCTAACAACTAATACAGTCTATATCCATAAGTTTACACAACCTCGGCTTATTAAATAACTTCCTATAAACATTTAGTAACTAAGCTCGCGATGACTTCATATTGCGATAACAGAAAGCAGACATGTATTTTGAGTTTGTTGGTTAGATATTTATAATATTGATAAATAATAACGCATGCGTACCTTGTTTTAGTTTTGTGTAAGAAATATAACTATTTGTTGTAACGATGATTTGAAAATATGTCTTAGTTTGAAGGTGTTTTTTAATATTAGCTTTAAGAGGCGTCAGTATTTTCTTATATTGTCTGTATGGGAATTAGAGATTCGTTACCTAGAGGGGGGTATTGAATACTCATATACACACATAGTTTCACGCTTTATTCCGCACATAGCAAAGCAGGCAGAGAGGACCACAGGAACTGTAGGAACCTAGTGTTAAGATACTAAGATCTTCACTTTCAATCTTCTCGAGGCATTGTTTGTTGAGTGGCGAAACTAAACGAGAAACTTAAAGAAAATGGAAATAAAAAATCCAGCCTCCTCGAGTGGGATTCGAACCCATAACCCGTCGCTTTACTGCACCCCGCACTCTTCGAAACATCTCTTTGATGCTTCTAGTTTGTTGGTGTTGAAAGAAAAAAAGTATGTATGTTTATATATATACATCTTATAATCCATAAAATCTTACACTTTGAGGACCGTCGTGGCGCAGAGGCACAACGTCTGCCTGTAACGCGACGGTTTCTGGGTTCGATCCCCAGTCGGGGAAGATGGATTTTTCTATTTCCATTTTCGTCGCTCTGGCAAGTAAGGCAAAGCGCGGCGTTGAGTTCCGCCACTCAACACGCAATGCCTCGAAAACGGCGGAAAGCAGGGACGGAGTAAGCAGGGACTAAGTAACGGAGTGTCTTAACACTAGGTTCGTATGGTACCTGCAGTTCCCTCTGCCTACCCTGCCATGTGCGGGATAAAGCGTGAAGCTAAAAAAAAAAATCTTACACTTAACACATAACATACATATACAAACACTCAGTACACACACAGACACGCGTATAAACACATACTCTACACACTCACACAAAATAATAATACACATTCTAAATACGAATACTCACATTACACCATTCAATAAAAAATTGTAATTTTAATTAATTACAATATTATTACGACTTATTAACCGCTTATTAAAATAACACTTTTGAACAACCCCGTGGGATACGGCACTGTCTCTAACCTATCTCAGTAACCTATCTAAGAGGACAGTACCCCAACCAACTGTTGTAGTATTATTAGTATTTAGTTTAAATGTAATCTGATGTAATATATATTGTGCTACAGCTCTTTTATGAAATAAATATTATTATTATTATATGTAAGTAGTTATATACATGTAAGTAGTAAGTACAATTGTATGTTAAATTCCTTCAATTTCATATTCACTCACTTTCTTTGCTCTGGTAACAAAACAAATCACATCATCCACTTTGACAACTCAATACGAGGTCTCGAAAGACGGAAATTCAAAAATGGAGTGTCTTAACAATAGATAAAGAGAGAGAGAGAGAGAGACCGCACCGCATCTTTACCTTCAAACTGGTGAATCAAAAACTTACCATAAGCACAACGTCAGCATCACAAGCTACACACAAACTAAAATAGTAACAAGTAGTAAATTGTTGTTAGTAGTTGAAAATTAATAATAATAATTGATGTCGACTGCAGACCATTCGCACCTCAACACTGACAATCAATTATGTGGGATTTCCTTCTAGAAGCTATTATAGAATGCACCTGGCTGGTTGCCGACGACTGCGAGCTGATGAATTACTAGTAAACACAGTTCTAAGAAATTATCAGTCAAATGTTAAATTGCCAAGAAAACTGTGAAGTAATTCATACCATTTTATACTTCGTTTGTTTAATCTATTACCACAGATGAACAATAGGGTGCTGTCATAAGCGATATTGACGTTTGTTTTATCTATATCAGTAAGGACAGATTATAAATAATTATGACAGCTTGTCAAAACAAGTGAGTCATTTCTTTCTTTCTCTTTGTTTTGTTTTTTTTTTACTATACAATTAATTATTTTTTGTAGCGTATGAGCAGGAAACGTGTTTAGTGACTAGTCGCATTCTTGACACTGACAATATATAGGTGTTGAAAAATGAATGGTTGAACAAAAGTGCATGTTAGAAAAAAAATGTTTGATCTTTGGCATATATATATACAATATTTGGCATATGTATATGTATTTGGAATATATGTATGTAATATCGAAAAAATAATATGCTTACATTAATATCAAAACGATTTTCTTCAAGTACTTAAACATTTCACAGAACACGATATTTTTTAATATAATTTAAGATTTTTATACTAAAAAGGTGTTAAATGTTGTACAAGTGTAATGCAGAGATGCCGCTTGGCTCGACGCCCAGTCGATCTATTAGCGTTAACGCGAGTTAAACCGTTCCTTTAATTAAACCGTTCTCCCTTATGTTCATCCTTATAAAATACATATTTGTCAGTAAAAAGATAACCGTCGACTTTCTGTCTCGTATCGTAATCGTAATATCGTCGTGGCGCAGAGGCAAAACGTTTAATCGCGACTTCCATTTTCTACACTTTGGCAATTAGGCAAAAGCGCGGGTTTGAGTTCCGCCACTCTTCCTATCTCTCTCTCTCTCTCTCTTTCTCTATATATATATACATATAAAAGCTCAAGTCAACTTAATAAATATTGTCCAACTAGAACGTGAACCGTAACCATTATATATATTCACGTACTTTCAACTGCGTCAGCATACCAATTGTAATGTAACTCTGTAAATAATTGCAAATGATTTTATATAAGAGGGCCACGAATAAAGCTATTTAGAAGTAAATAATTCGGTCGACAAGCAAATTATTGCGGGCAATCGCTTCAGATAAAGGTTTATTTTTACACGACGCTACGAAACTTCGCACTATTTTTAATGCATCGGAAATAGAGTCGACATCATCGCACCGATGCATTATGACGCGAAACGCCTGTATAATATGCAAGAGTTTAATCAAAATCGAATCGTATTATTGGGTTTTAAGGAATATTTTTGTTTACAAGGTGTTTAGAATGATGACGTTGTCTTCGGACGTGGCTGTGATCTCGCAAGCCAATAATCAAAAGAAGATTTTATACTATTGCAAATTAAAGAATATGTATGAAAACTTTAACGTAACGGACGGGTTTTGAACCTGTACACGTTCGCAAGTATGACGAAATTGTTTTATGTTGACCATATATTTTTTTTTAGGTAAGATTATTGTTTTTTTTTTTACCTTCACACTTTATTCCGCACACAGCAGGGTAGGCAGAGGGAACCGCGGGAACCATAGGAACCTAGTTAGGGCATTGAAAAGGCACTGCGTGTTGGGTGACGAAGAAAACGGAAATGAAAAAAATTCTTGAGTGGAAATCAAACCCACAAACCATCACATTTACATGAAGACGCAACGCCTCTGCGCTACAACTCATGATTTTCATTTTTTTTCAAATTTTACATAGAATCTTGGCACATTTCATATGTGAGTGACTAAGCATTTTTAGAACTGTCAAAATCGTTAATATGTCTAATTTGGCTCTATACTTTCCATACAATGTTAACAGAATGGTAAAATTCAAATAGAAATATATTATATATATATATATATATATATATATATATATATATATATATATATATATATATATATATATATATATATATATATATATATATATATATATATATATATATATTAATGATTATTTCGGTTTTGTATTACTTTTACGAATTTGAACTAATTCATATATGATTCTAATTAAAGATTTGAATTTAAAATGAAAATGCTGTAAGTAACTATAACTCCTAATATAAGCATACCGATGCAAATTTCGGAGCTTTATCGGTTGAAGTCAGATACGACTATATTTTTTTAGCTTCACACTAAATGGCATACATAAAGCTGGACAGTGTAATAGACAAAATTTATTATAAATTTACTCCATCTTACTTTTTCTGTGAAAATTTTAAAAATTGCATATTGAGTGCCATAACTCAACTCTTTCTTTGTGTTTTGCACAAGCGAGGAAGTGAATATTATTATTTTTTTTAAATAAGAATTGAACCCACAACCATTGCGTCTACAGACAGATGACATCCCACTACGTCAAGATGACTGGCTATTTTTTAAAGTTACATATATATTTTGTTAAGAGAATAAATTCTCACACTTCTCTAGTGAGCAATCGCCTTGAACGTTCCACGTGACACGCGAGTCTGTCTTACGTTACCGTCACTAAACCAACCAATGTTTTAGTCTAAAGAAATTAATTATTGACAATAACAGATCTTATTTATTTATAAATGTTCAACGATCTCATAGTTTTTAATAGATGAGATATTTACGTTTTGCTCGCAAGCGCTTAGGCGTTCGAATGGAGATTATTACACTGTCTAATTAGAACTTACACACACTTTGTTTGGATTTCCACGTTCCTGGAGTACCTAATAATCTGCAAGGTGTGTACTGTAAATATATTAAACATATATAATAATAAAAAAGTATACGTAAAAACGCGGCTTTATTGCTCGAGTAGAATAAACTACCAGGCGATATACGGACAAAAGTAATAACAATATTAGAATTTAAATCTAATTTTTAAGACTTTCTAATCTTACTATCTGAATATTTTCTTTGCATGGATTAATGTGTTAAATTTGACAACGAAAATACATAATTTACAAATTCAATTATAACGATTAAGCAACTTTCTGTTTTTTTATTTTCCACCCAGTTTTGATATGTTACGTGTTATTGGAGGAACTCTCCGACACATGACTTTATTCAACAGGGTACAGTTAGCAGAAGACTATTAAAAAATTTGTAAAGATTTTCCGTCATCTACTCTGCATATTGTCCATCTATAAATAAAACAAAGAATGAATGTGGTTCAACCAAGTTTTTTATAGTGGGAACTTCAAAGTTAAACACAAGGTGAACGCTCCGGGTTAAACAGTATACGTTACAGTTTTTATGTATCTAATCGACGCTATAAAACGCTTTGTAGGTGAGTTTGTGAAATGTGAAATTCAATGGAATGAGAGATTATCTTAAAATAGATATTCTTAATAAATACTCTTGCAAATTCGTATATATATATATATATATATATATATATATATATATATATATATATATATATATATATATATATATATATATGTATATATATATATATGTTTTTGAGCATGGCATTAAATTTTATAGAAGTTAACGATTTTTTATTAAAAACAATAATTTAAAAATTCACACGCTACGTCCAGTGGTGGCGTACAAATAAGTTTTTACCGACAAAATACTAACTAACGACTAACTTATTATACGAAACCATATGTACGTAAGTGAGACGCTAAGGAACTATTATAAACGTAATATTTTCATTATGTTCTATACTATATATATATATATATATATATATATATATATATATAATATATATATATATATATATATATATATATAGATATATATATATATATACATATATATATATATATATATATATATATATATAATATATATATACATATACATATATATATATATATATATATATATATATATAATATATTATATATATATATATATATATATATATATATATATATACATATATATATATATATATATATATCTATATATCTATATATATATCTATATATATATATATATATAATATATATATATATATATATATCTATATATATATATATATATATATATATATCTATATTATATATATATATATATATATATATATATATATATATATATATATATATATATATATATATATATATATATATATATAGATATATATATATATATATTATATATATATATATATATATATATATATATATATATATATATATATAATATATATATATATATATATATATATATATATATATATATATATATATATATATATATATATATATATATATATATATATATATATATATATCAAACCCACTCTACATAATATAACTATAGAAATATAGAAGCGAATGATATATGTATGATATAAATAGAAAACTAGTTATTAAAAATATCACAATCAACACGTCGTTTCATTTGGTCATATAATCCGATTAATTACACATTAAGTACATTTATATTGTTATGACTGACATAAACACCACCGGCTTACGATGAAAATTCACTTATAGTTCACGCTGACATATTTTGCTCATGATGAGGTACGCCGCCCGCCCTGCTGGGCGCCTACGTGTGCGATGATTCATTATTATACGTTGACGCATGTTATGTATTAATATTTAGATTAAGAGTCAACTGCTTAAGATTATCGTATGAAAAATATTTAATAAAATATATGCGATTCATTTGGTAATGTTTCCAGACAGATTCTGTCATAATCTTCGAAGGTTCTGAGATTTATTTATATGTACATTATAGACTGGAAGAGACTGACAACTATATATCATCTCAAATTACCAGTAACTGCGTACTACTGTAAAGTATTGGTCAAATATCTAAAAATGTCTTATATGATACTAAAATCATAGTAAGATTTTTGATTTTTTGTGTTTGGGATTTTAAGCTATAAAACTCACACCAGAGGGCAAGATACAGTCAGCTGATTCTGCAGGAATCTATGACAATGTGCGAGACAACTCAGAAACCTATATCAGGTAGTTCGATATAATAATCGTGTCACTGATTGAAGGTATCACATGGAAGTCAGGTTGCCTCGGTTTAGTCGTAACCACGAACTATTAAAAAGTGTTCGAAACGTCGGGTTATCCAAAAATAAGATAAACGATCAATCTTGTTAAATTATCTTATTTAAAATAATCTATGTATATGTAATATCAAACCAAACGATAAGGTTTAGCAGAGTCATTTAAAAGTAATTTAAAAAATTTTTAAAGACTTCTCCTATGGAGTAAACCGTTTACTCTAGCTTTAAATCCACCTGAACAAAGTTTCATACATTCCACAAGTCCTTGAGCTTTCAATTATTTTCCCAAACAGTTGTTATTAAAGTCTTCTTAATTGAATCGAAGAAACCATTAAGTATTAACGTTTTGTGTTTAATCAGCTGTTGCAAGAGAAATGTTTTTAGTGTTGAGTGATAGACGATGAGGCGTCAAACTGCGCGTTGATTTGGTCAGATTTAATTGTTACTAAAAGGATGGAACGATTTCTGTCAGATAAGGAATAATGTTAATAGATTTAACTGTCACATATTTTTATATAGCGTTGAATATTATAAGTAAATAATTCTAAAGGATTAAATCTACTAGATAAAACAAATATTACAGTTAAATAAAAATAAAAACTAAACCTTATATAGATTTAAATATTTTTATAACAAATTTAATCTTTTTATTACATTTTATTATATAAGGATAAGGTCTATATTTCCAGTCGTTTTTTTCAGTTCGTAAACTTGACTCATACTCGTTGATACGCGGCCGCTGACAGACGAGATAGAATACATTAGTAGTGTCGACGTGACGTCAATATTGAAGACGAGCGTGGCGTATTACGATAACCAGATTGTAATAAATGTAATGCTTCATTTTAATCATTAATTATATTTTTTTTGGCTTCACGCTTTATCCCGCACATTGCAGGGTAGGCAGAGGGAACTGCAGGAACCATATGAACCTAGTGTCAAAACACTCCGTTGCTTAGTCCCTGCTTTCTCCGTCCCTGCTCTCCGCCTTTTTCGAGGCATTGCGCATTGCGGAACTCAACGCCACGGTTTGTCTAGTTTCCAGAGCGAAGAAAATGGAAATAGAAAAATCCATCTGAATCCAATTGGGAATCGAACCCTCAAACCGTAGCGTTTACAGGCAGACGCTTACGCCTCTGCGCCACGACGGTCCTAATTAATTATAATCAATTTATTTATTATTTATTTTTTTAAACTTCACGATAACCCGCATTAAACAGGACAGACACTACTAGTGTTAGGACACACTTTCACTCTTCTTTCTTGCTTTTATTTAGTTATGGAAATTCTTAGTTCTTACTATTAGTTCTTTAAATAGGAATTGAAGCTACGACTCTCGTGTGTACACGTGTGACAGTCAGCTGTGATGGTGATGCTGTGCCGATGTTTTAAAGTTATAATTTATTTTCGGAAATATCCATAAATTATTATTATGTAATAATCATTTTATGGATATTACCGGAATTAATAAGCTATCAAAGCTCTTACTTGCGGCTTTGGTCCGTAATTACAGCAACTACAGGGGGTTAAAATGTTTCATATGATTAACACATGACATACTTTTGAATTACATTGATAATATTTTTTTAAGCTTCATACTGTATCCTGTACACCGTATAGACATTAAACTATAGACTTAAGGAATCTAGTGTTAAGACACTACGCTTTTGTCATACAGATTAGTGGCACTCAACACTGCGCGTTTCACTTATTATAAATGAAAATATTTTTTTTTCCCTAAGTAGGATCAAACCCAGAATCCGTCGCTCTTACAGGCACTGAGCACTTAACAAAATAAAATTTCGCTTCAACAAATTTGCTATAGATAATCTTCTATGGCTCTAGGCCCTACATATTAATTTGAATCTTTAATATTTACATTTAATGAAACACTTTAGAAGACCGTTGTGGCGCAGAGGCGTAGGGTCTGCCTGTAAACGCGACGGTGGAATCGATTCTCACTCGAGTAAGATGGATTTTTCCATTTCCATTTTCTTCACTCTGGCAACTAGGCAAAGCGAGGCGTTGAGTTCCGCCACTCAAGACGTAATGCCTCGTAAAAGGCGGAAAGCGTGGAACAGAGTGCCTTAACACTAGGTTCCCAAGGTTCCTGCGGTTCCCTCTGCCTACCCTGCTTTAAGCGGGATAGAGCGTGAAGCTAATGAAACACTAGCTTACTCTACCGCAATGGTGTCAAAAACAATATACTAATAATAATATTTTCAACACAAATTCATATTATATTTTACAAATACTATTTCAACGACGTATTATCTCTATTTCGGTACTCGCCGGTATTTTAGTAAGCTTTATAATAGTTTTGATTGTCTATGACAGTGTGACAGTTTCTAAGATTATAGTGTCCTCCCACAGTCTGTCGGCTACTACTGTAATGTGTGCTAGTATTGTTTTAGGTCGCCGTGTCGGTTTCAATAGTGTAATTTTTTAAACTTTTGCATGTGAATACCTTAAAAATTTCCTTGAATTCCAAAAAATTTTTTATTGTAATTCTGACAACTAGTTATAAACATTCTTAAGGAAGAAATTGCAAAAGAAAAATAATCAGATTCTAATTAAACATAATAATGAAACAGATTACTGTTTATGGACCATTTTATTTTAGCTTCATGCTTTATCCTACATAAAGCAGGGTAAGCCGAGTGTTAACCTGTTGTGTGTGAGAACAAAATGAACAAACCCAACCATCAGATAATATAGATATGATAAGCCTCATATCTTCGTTAGGGAAAATACATATATTCAGAAAATGATCCGCGAGGCTATTGAAAAAAAAAATATTTTAGTTTCAATAAAAAAGACAATTGGAAGCTTTCTACCCAGAGGGCACACCACACTAGAGGACAGGATATAGTCAGCTCATTCTGCAGGAATCCAGGGCAGTACGCGAGGCAACACAGGAACCCATGGCGGTAGTTTGATATAATAATTATATCAAATGACAGACGAATGCCACCTCAGTCTACACGTGACCACTGAATGCTGCAAAGTGTTCGAAACGTTTGGAAAACAAAAATTCGATAACATTTATCAATCTGGTTAAATTATTTTATTTAAAATGTATAAATATCGTGAAAGTCGTAGAATTTATTAAACGTGAAAGTGACGAACGGAGTGTCTGAACACTACTGTTTCTGTCTTGTCGTCTTTCTGCCTACCCTGCCATATTCGGAAAAGCATGAACTTAAAAATATAATGAAACAATTGATTATACATTAACGGAAATGAAATTAAAAATATAGGTAATATATCCGAGGGCTTTATTGTATATAATGCGCTTGTAAAAATCAAGTTATACGCGGTATATATATCTGCTAAAGACTGAAAAAGCTCTAAAGTAGCCACCGTATACGTGTCAGGATGTCGCGCTGGCGGAACGAACTCACATCACAATGTGGTTTATTATCGCGCGTAAAGCTTCCAGAGCTTTTCATTGTAACTCGCGTCGGACGACCTTCGTTTCAATTGTAGCTCATATTGATGGATTTTAGCGCTAAAAGCTACGTTTTAAACCTAGATGTGTTTATAATAATCTTTACAGTCATTTTGATTCGATTTCTGAAAATTCTCTTTTGTGTTAGATATACAAGTTACTAAAGATAGTGATGCAAAGGCGCAGTGTTTGCCTATAAATGTGACTGTTTACAGGTTTAAATCTCATGAGGGGAAATTGATTTTTTATTTCGATTTTTGTTGCGTTGGCAACTAGGTAAGCACAGCGTTGAGTTTTGTCACTCAACACGCAATGCCTAAAAAATGCGGAGAGCGTATGCTATGCGCGAGTTTTAACACCAGTTTCCAAGGTTTCCAAAGTTCCTGTGGCTCTCTCTGCCTACTCTGCTATAAGTGTGATAAATGATGAAAGCAAAGTACAGCCAAGACGGGCTAATAAACAGTCATGTAACAAATCCCACCAGCGGAAAGTGCCATGCGAATACGAAACGTAGCGTATCGATAGATCGGTCGATGACGACCACGTGACAGAAATAACTGTGGAAATGGTGTAATTTAAATAATAATGATGCCGAAACGGCGGACGCGATGGTTTACATACTGTACTAAATCTGTGTTTATCTGTTTTAATATCATCACGCACTTCCTAGGATTATACTAATATAGATTGTTGGATATTATGACAATTGTTATGTTTTAATTGGGACTAAATAAGGTTTTCGGTTCGATTTCCACATTAGAAAATGTTTAGATTGATATAGTTCGAAATCACCATCTTTATAGGATCCCTTTGTCCGTCTGTCTGTCAAGGTTTAAGGAATTTTAGATTTATATTAAATGTGTGGATCTGTTGGAGTATACAAAAGTCTGACTTAATTTAAAAAGTCAATAGATATAAGCAATTATTTTATATTTTTGCCGCTTTTGTATATAAATCGTCGCGTAATCGTAATCTGTAGGGTACTGTTGATCTAGAATTATGAAATTTAGCATGAAATAAAAATCTATAGTATTTAATTTGTAAGGCCATCTTAAAAGAAACCACGAGATAAGTAAAGTTGAAATGTCACACCAAATATGCAATGAGTGCAAAATTTAGTTTCTCGACGTTTGTAAATGTACTTTCCGGTGACCTAAAATCATGAAATTAATACGGAACCCTTGTTGCCGCGAGTCAACCTCACACTTGGCCAATATTTCTTCTCCCTAGAATTTAACACTATTCTCCATTAATTCTCCATTTACAATGTACTTAAAATTTTAATTATAAAAAGGAAAAGGTAGCGGTACATTGTATTAATTTTTGTTCTATATCGTAATATCCTCAAACATGTTACAGAAGACGTGCTCGTGGTTCACAACTACTCCCACCTAGTGGCTGTGTTTACTTTATCTTTCATTTTCTACGTCAATTCCTATAAACTACGAATATTAAGTGGTTAAAAATTACTTGGATATTTTGTAATATATATAAAAGCTATATATTCTATCTCATTTCCATTGTATATAGAGGGATCTAGTGTTAAGACACTCCTTAGGGTACTGTCTATACGATTTTCAGAAAATTTTAGTGGCTACACTATATTTTGTCCTACCAGAGATAAGAAATGGAAATAATTCATTTCCGTAAGCGAAAATCGAATCCCCAACTACTGCGCTGTCATCTCAACGGTATCCACTTAAAAATCCTTTAGTAGTTGTTTTTTTTTTATTTTTTTTTTATTCTATATTTTTGTATTCAGTTGCGCCAGCTGCCCTTTCTTAGTGTAATCACGATATTATTTTTTTATCTTCACGCTTTACCCGCACAAGGCCTTGCCTACCCTAGGTAGAGAGAACCGCGGAAACTATAGGAGCTTAATGTTAAGGCACTCCGATCCACGCTTTCCAAAGGGCCAAAGGGTTACCAAAGGGAAGAAAATGGAAATGAAAAATCCATTTTTCCCGAGTGGGAATCGAACCCACAGACCGTCGCGTTTATTAGCAGACGCTACGCCTCTGCGCCACGACGGTCCTCTTTGTTCTAAAATTGGTCAAAAATTTTTGTTTGATTAATGAATTTGTTTGTAATGCCATAAATAACATTAAAAGGCATCTATTAACATATTTTAATATACCTAGACATAAAAGCGACAATAGACAAATGGGAGACACTGTAGAAGACATTTTACCCGTTGAGTAGTTCTGTAGTGACTCGTGAGTCACGCCATGACGGTCCGTGTCAGCTGTACGCGGTCACCATACGTATACGTGAGAGTACGGTGTGACTCACGATATTTATATATTTGTATTGAAATTAATACTGCCATATATCTTATTGTGTTGGCATTGTAAAAAAATAGTAAAAAAAATATTAAATGGTTATTCTATTGGTATAGGATTCTAGTAGCTTAGTGGCGGAAGTCAATAGTGAATGTTGAATAAAATACGATAATGTGGGGCCATGTAAATAATTTGAGCTATGCGTTCTTAACACTGTGTCGAAATTCTTATATTTTTTACCATTTATTTCGTTATTAGCATCTCTGTAGGGAGATTTTTATAAATTTATATCCTCAGTGTGGATTAATAAATCAAATGTCATAAAAACATTTATTGTATCAAGTTTACAGAACTTGCAATCGTCGACTTGCAACCAGACGCTTTCCCATTGCACCATATGATTATGTTATAATTATACAATTTTCATTGTATTTATTATCTATAATACAGTAAATTTTTTAGTCCTGTGCTGTCTTTATAAATAATTGATACAGATTATAAAATATTTAACTGCCTTTTTATAAATTGCGTGAATATATATATATATATATATATATATATATATATATATATATATATATATATATATATATATATATATATATATATATATATATATATATATATATATATATATATATATATATATATATATATATATATATATATATATATATATATATATATATATATATATATATATAATCCTAATCGAGCTTTCCCGCATCCTGCACATTCGTAGGTACTTAAAAAGGAAGGGACGAAAGGGACAGAGAGATAGTATAAATACCACCAAGGCTGCCTCGCTTTGTCCTTTGTTAACTCTAAATACCGACTTTACTAAGCTTTGTTGCGACAACACTAGCTTCTGCACGCGGCGTTCATTTTCACGCAATTTATAAGAAGGCAGTTAAATATTTTATAATCTGTATCAATTATTTATAAAGACCTATATATATATATATATATATATATATATATATATATATATATATATATATATATATATATATATATATATATATATATATATATATATATATATATATATATATATATATATATATATATATATATTGCTTCACGCTTTATCTCGCATATTAAAGAGTAGACGGAGGGACCTGCGGGAACCATTTGAACATAGTTTTAAGACACTCCGTTGAAGAAAATGGAAATAGAAAAATCCGTCTTCCCCGAGTGGGAATAGAACCCACAAGCCATCGCGTTTACAGGCAGCCGCTACGCCTCTGCGATACGACGGTTCTCTATATAAATAAAGAGATATTAGTGAATAAATAAATAAATTTGAAACACAGAGAACATACAAATACATATAAAAAAATTGCAACTAAGTTCTTAAAGCTTCCCCTAAGCTCGGTAGCAACGGTACAAATATTGCCTGGCCAAAACTGAAAACTTTTTCAAGAGCTTTCATTTTACCACAAGCTTTATGTCACATTTTATACTCTTACTCATTTTGTATTAGCCACAAGCGCCCATTTTTATATTCCAACAGTCTATAATATAACTATATGATAACGATAACACAAATCAAAATAATACGTAAATATATAAAAAATCTATTTCAAATCAGTATATAAAAACATTAGCAAGAGCTTAAATATTTAGTATATCTAAAATAACGTTTAAACCCTACATTTTATAGATCTCCTTGCGAATACTTTTGTTTTGGCACGAGTTTGTTTTGATGTAGGATCATAATACATGTCATTATTATCATATGAAATGCTTTAGTGACGTAATGGAATTGTGAGATACATTAACCATTGTTAACTACTCAATTCGAATGATGTGGAAAAATCGTATACAATAACAATATCGATTACGTATTGCGATATCAATTCGTAAATATTAATACTTGTTCTTATAAGCTTATGAGGCCTGTATTAATGCATTAATACTTGCGGCCCTCAATATGTCTAAATAAGTATAATTTAATAAGATTTGTTATAATTTATGTTTTTTTTGTTTAGCTTCACACTTTATCTCTTTTATACGCAGAGGACCGTAGGAACCTTGGGAACCTAGTGTTAAGACACTATGTTCCCTGCTTTCCGCCTTTTCGAGGCACTGCGTGTTGAGTGTCGGGATTCAGCGCCGCAGTTTTATTTAATTTTGATAATTAAAAAGTTACGTCGAAGTCCATCCTACTTACTGTAACAGTAGTAAAATTGGAGTTCTGTTACAATGACCTATAACCTAAAATTCTATAATAATATAGTGCTATGAGGACCGTCATGGCGCAGAGGCGCAACGTCTGCCTGTAACGCGACGGTTACTGGGTTCGATCCCCAGTCGGAGAAGATGGATTTTTCTATTTCCATTTTCTTCGCTCTGGTAAACTAGGCAAAGCGCGGCGTTGAGTTCCGCCACTCAACACGCAATGCCTCGAAAACGGCGGAAAGCGGGGACGGAGAAAGCAGGGACTGAGCAACGGAGTGTCTTAACACTAGGTTCCCCTGCAGTTCCCTCTGCCTACCCTGCCTTGTGCGGGATAAAGCGTGAAGCTATATAGTGCTATAATACATTTAATTCGTTATTGCATATTAAATAACAATCAAGAAATATAAAAATAAAATTTAGTTCAGAAAGGTGGGCTTATTTCTACAAGACATTTCTATTGACCAACCAGTGGAATGTGGGAAGTGGATAAGTTAAAAAACAGCTGGAATAGGCAGAAACCAATTGTACTTAATTATATCATTAGATCATATCTTTAAATGTTAACAGTTAGACCTAAGTTTTATATCGGAACTAAGTAATTAAAGGAAAATTATTTAATAATATATATATTTTCGTAATTATGAGATGATAATGGAAAAAGGTAATAAACTGATAATCTAAAATCGATTTTATATTATGTAAACGTTCAATAATCATAAATCAATGGTAGCCATTCAACTATGCAAAAGCTAATGTATATTCACCCATTGAATTTATGAAATTAATCGATATTACAATGTTTAAGGTAAATAAATGATTTAAATTTAGTAACGAATAAATACAATTTAAACAAAAGATAGATAATAAAATATGAAAAATTGTAAGTAGTAGTAGTAGTTGCGGCGTTGAGTTCCGCCATTCAGCACGCAATGCCTAGCAAAAATGCGGAAAACGGGGACGGAGAAAGCAGGGACTAAGCAACGGAGTGTCTTAACACTAGGTTCATATGGTTCGTACAGTTCCCTCTGCCTACCCTGCAATATGCGGGACAAAGCGTGAAGCTAAAAAAAAGTTATAATACATCAATCATCGCATAAAAATCGATTTAAAATATACTTATAATATTTAAGTGCAGCTTGTTTTCTTACTTAAATAGCATGATCGGCAGTTATGATCGATTGTTTTAAAGCTTATAGACTGTTATTTTACCATAATATTATTTATAAAAAAACAATCGAGTGAGATCTATCGTGCTACGATATGACATACATTATTAGTGACTGAATTATTTTTATTTTAAAATTGACGACGTATCTTTCACCAAAGGCAGTATAACAGTACAAGACACAAACCATTTACTAATCTACCCACGATGGTATTTAAAATATAAATATGTTTTCGTTAAACATTATATCCGAGGACTGCATTGACGCAGAGGCGCAACGTCTGCCCGTGGACGCGACGGTTTGTGGGTTCGATTCCCATTCGAGGAAGATAGATTTTTCTATTTTCATTTTCTTCGCTCTGGAAACTAGGCAAAGCGCGGCGTTGATTTCCGCCACTCAACTCGCAATGCCTCGAAAATAAAGCGGAAAGCGAGGACGGAGATAGCAGGCACTTAGCAATGGAGTGTCTTAACACTAGGTTGATATGGTTCCTGCAGTTCCCTCTGCCTATCCTTGCCTACAGATTAGGCGTGAAGCTAAAAAAAGTAATTATTTCTATCTTAAAATTGCCTACAAATCTTTCGACAAGACAGTATAACAGTACAAGGTACAAACCATTCCAACCAATCTAACCACAGCTTTGTTAACGAAGGTACATAAAATATAAATATGTTTTCGTTAAACACATATTTTATGCTAAGCGTTTTTTATCATATCAAGATTTATGTCACATATATAGGTACTTAGAATAAATGGTAACTATTAATTTTCTACAATAATATATACTATAATATACAATTAAGAAGTTTTCCAGTAAACAAGATGGATGTCCTCTAATAAATAACATCGGTGCGTCAGTCGCGGTCCGGTTGTATTGCTCTTGGCATTCACCAGTTAGTTAATGCGTTTTTATTTATTAATTTATTATTTAGTTATGGAATATATTGTTATTTTTATCTTTTAATTGTGTTTTTTATTGTATTAAAATAATAAGTAAATTGCTAGGATGTGCAGAGAGTTCAGGCACTCCGTTTACTATTAATAGAACTTTGTGTGTTGAGCTATGTTCAAAGTTTTGTTTAGAAGAGCGAGTAAATTAAAATAAATAATTTTCCCGAACACTCAATCGCACTTACAGACAGACACTATGGCACTGACGGCCTTGAGGAGGGAATAAATTAATTAGTATATAAACAAAAGTATCTAATATTAAACTATTAAAACTCTTATTTGTAAGAGTTTTAATGAGAGAGATAGAGAGAGAGAGAGATAGAGAGAGAGAGAGAGAGTAAAAATTTTAAGGAGAGTAAGAGTTTTAAAGTTTTAATGTACACTTAACACGTAAAACATTAAAAGGTTAAGTCGACAGCTTCCTCCTGCCTTCCTGCTATATGCGGGATGCATAAAGCTAAAAAAATATATGTATTTTATATGTACGCACATTAACTACTACGTTAGGTACCAGGGATTACATTAAAAACATTAAATCCATTCACTAAGATTTTCCAATTTGAACCGGTTGATCCTGATATTAGCGCATTCAACAAAACAAACTAAGCAGCTTTATAATTTTAATGCCTATAGAGTAGAATTTACATACATACATCGATATAGAATATAACACTATTTTATTTCTCTTTTTATAGATTTGTGAGAAATATTTGGAATGTTGAACGGCAAAATCACGTCACTCTATTATGTTACCAATTATTAATACACTCGAGCGGACATCGAACCTAGTACCATTGTACCAATAAAGTATGATTATACAGTAACAGCAACGGAGTGTCTTAACAGTAAGTTTAAACGATTCCTGCGGTGCGATACTCTGCTATGAGCGGGATAAAGCGTGAAGCTATAAAAAAAACATAATACGGATATTACAATACAACTCTCAGTCATAGTCATACAAACGACATTTGTGTGACTGCTATACGCTCGTATGTACTGGTGCGTCTGGAGAGTTATATTTAGTTAATTCAAACCAGACGCGATCAGTCTATTGGAGAGCGGAAATTACATGGATATTTCTACATACAAATGTGTAACAAAGTAATATTCGGCATTTCAAATATAAGCCTAAATTATTCACTGATGTTTATTTTATTATCTGTAAGGCAATTTAAACTTGTTTCTTCGAGCTTAAACGTGAAAAGTGTAAAAAGTAAATTAGCACAAAATTTTTTTAAGCATTAAGTAACTAAAGCAGTAAAGCCATGTTTACATATACCCTGTTGTGTATTCCATATACTGATGTGATTATTGCGCATTCAGGCCTATTGCATCAAGAACGTCCCAAATTTGAACACGTAGGCGTTGTAACAAATATGTTTGTTACTTATTTAAACGCGACAGTTTGTTGGTTCGATTCTCATTAAGGGAAGTTGGATTTTTCATTTCCATTTTCTTCGCAAATAGTTCCGCAACTCGACACGCAATGCCTTGAAGAAAAAAGGCGGTAATCAGAGGACCGAGTTTTCCTTTTTTTAATTAGCTTCACACTTTAATTTTGCTCATGGCAGGGACAGGAATCAACCACAGGATTCCCACGGTTCCTGTAGTTCCCTCTACCTGCCCTGCTATGTGCGGGATAAGCCGTGTAGCTATTAAAAAAATGTAGTTTACTATTTCTATTGTGTGGGCTATTGAGCGCTATACGTCAATTTGGGTCGAATTTCCTAAAGAACTCTAAGAGATCATCTCCCCAAGGAACTTTTTTTTACCTTCACGCTTTATCCCGCACATGGCAGGGTAGGCAGAGGGAACTCCAGGGATCGTGGGAACCTAGGGTAAAGACACTCCGTTGCTTAGTCCCTGCTTTCTCCGTCCCCGCTTTCCGCCTTGTCGAGGCATTGCGTGTTGAGTGGCATAACTCAACGCCGCGCTTTGCATAGTTTTGCCAGAGCGAAAAAAATTGGAGATAGAAATTCCATCTTCTCCGACTGGGGATCGAACCCAGAAACCGTCGCGTAACAGACAGACAATGCGCCTTTGCGCCACGACGGTCCTCAGATCATCTCATATTGCTCTCAATTTATACTCATGGCGATTTCACGCTTTCGGCCTTCAATTTCTACATTCAGTTTCCGTTGCGCGTTGTCTCTAACGCACTCAGCAACGGCAGTAAATTGATAAAAGTATTAAGATTATATAGCCGATTAATATCGAACTACTCGACGGTTTTTACTAATAAAGAGTAAACAAGATATATGAAATGAAAGCTTATTATATTAAAAGCTATATTATACTTGTAAGCTATATTAAAAAGCATGGTATAATTACATAGTTTATGAGATTACGCGAGTAAAACTCTACGTAAATATATGCGAAAATTATTTAAATATATATAAAAGTTCACCGATGCTTACGTAAATTAGAAGCGCTGATTTTTCATTCATTCTGAACAGAAATTAATTCGTTCCTAGTATTTTTCAGAACAATTTTAAAACTGACTCACATAGATTAATGATGTTACGACAAGTGAAGACTTGCTGGGTCAATACACTTGAGTTTTTGCTTCGCCAGTTTACTAGTTTAATGTGAATGTTACATCGGTTATAATGTTTCTATTTTTTTTAATAACAAATCTCTTGATTTGAAATTGTATACGCAACAACAAAAACCATTACGATCAAAAATTTCCTTATGTTTGATATAAATAAAACTATATAATTAAAAAAAATCAGAAGTTATCTATATACAAAACATTCTGAGATCATCATGGCCCAGTGGGACAGCGTCTGACTGTCAATGCGATAGATACTTTATTTATCTCATGTACACATACAGTAAAGTATCAAATTGACTGGAAATGGCATACTTTAAAAATAGTTTAAGAGCCCAAAAATTTGGACGTTTTAACATCCGGACGTTAATTTGAACCATTTAATAATTTGAAGTTACAAATCAATTTCCTCAACAGAAATCGGCTGAGTTAACGATTTTTTCAAATCGCACGGTAAGCACGTAAAGTTGTATTTTTGCAGCTACTCGTGTCTGCCAAAATTTTCTGGCAGACTGGACCGCAATGATGCGGGCTGCGAGTAGACCGATTTCGCTTTGCATAATATTTGTTGTTAGTTATTTTGGGCACATCAGTGAAGTATTTGATTGAGCGAGTGTATTAAATGTTTTTTTTTTAATCTAAATTTTGATTCAAGTGGTTTTTTATAGGAATAGGTAGGTATAGTTAAGTATAATTTACTTATTTCTATAAATTTACACCATTTTCTCAAATAAAATTGCAAATTTGCAATAAAACGCACTGTCCCCAAGTAATTTTAAATGTCAATATATTATGCAGCCTTATTATGGTTTATGAAGGTTAAGTGATATCCTTGATAATTAAGATGGTATTAACTTTTATTCGAAAATTAAGAGCTTATAGAGGTGTAGATTGTTCTAACAGATTAGAGGGATTGTTAGGATAAAGAAGAAATAGGAGGAGGAATTTCTAGTGGTATAGCCAAGCTACCAACACTAGTAGTATCCTAAGGTCCAAGCTCGGAGTGGGTAATTACCACACTCTCACAGAATACAGTCGTGATACAGTAGCATAATAATGCTGCTGTGTTTTGTATGGCGAGTGAGAGTTCCGGAAGTCCATAAAGGGAGGTTGGTCTGAGTATTTGGTTGGCAACGCATCCACATCATCTTAGGTTGTGGATATGTATAAGCGAGAATGTCTTAACGTTAGGTGGTGGTTAAGCTCGTTTGCCATATTAACATGTAAAAAAACAGATATATTTCATATATAGTTTCATATATACTAACATCTTGGTAGCTTGTCAGTAGTTTTGTCGCACAATGTCTGGCTGGATAATGACTGAGTTCTTTCTTTTATTTATTTGGAGAAACGTTATATTTAAAATTATTCAAATATAGCTAGCTGCTTTACAACTCAAATTTCACTATTCAAAAGCAATGTCTCGAACAAAATGAATACGGAATACGCGTTAATCTAAATAAAATATTAATAGCCAGTAACTTAGCTATAAATCAGCCATTTCAAATACTCTGTAATAATCTGTGGTCATGTGTAGGTTGAGCTTTTAATGTTAAAAATAGGTATATTCAGCTAACAATAGCATATCAATAAGAAGGGTAAGAACATATTAGTGTTAAGCCGTGAGTCACTACGTACTGTGACAATGCTTTACCTAAACGATTTAGAACTTTAGGCTTGAACCTAGAATTAGACTTAGCTTTAATTTTGATTTAATGTTTTTATACGAGTGAATTGCACATACACACACACACACACGCACATATACATAATCACACACTTTACTTTTCTAGATATATGTTTAACTTTTACTATTCAGTTTTGGTTTTTTATGTTTTTTTTGTTTTGGCGTCCATTTTCTGATAATTACTTACTTACTTACTTGATTGTTTTATAATTTACTTTGTGAATCATAAATCACAATTTGACGATAAGATTTGTGTAAGTAAAGTAAATTAAGTAAATAATAAATTATTTAAATGAAGTAAATGAGGACCGTCGTGGCGCAGAGGCGTAAACTAAACGCGACGGTTTCTGGGTTCGATTGCCACTCGGAGAAGATAGATTTTTATATTTCCATTTTCTTAGCTCTGGCAACTAGGCAAAGCGCGGCGTTGAGTTGAGCCAACACGCAATGCCTCGAAAAAGGCGGAAAGAGGCGATGAAGAAAGCAGGGAATAAGCAACGGGGAGTGTCTTAACACTAGGTTCATTTGGTTCCTGCAGTTCCCTCTGCCTACCCTACTATGTGCGGGATAAAGCGTGAAGCTGAAAAAAATAAAATGAATTAAGTAAATTAAGTTAAAGTAAATTAATTATTTGTGTAAACACGTATTAATATTAATTAACACGTGTTAGCACGTAAGCAAGTAAAATAAATTATTTAGCCAATCTTTAGCAACATCACTAATTGCAACGCTCTCTTTGCAACTCCCAACTTTAGTAGGCAGTGATTGAGCAACTTCTAAATTTGGAACGGCAACTTGCTGTCTGCTATATATGTATATGCCTACAGACGTACTATATCACGCTTTATCCGTAGCAGGATAGCCAGATAGAACGAAGTGCCAAACGCTGTGGTCCGTCTATACCTCTTTCGCTTCGTCCACTTACAGTTGACTTAATAATATAAGCTCTCCGAAGGCTCCTTACGTTCGTTAAATAGTGAATGTACTTTCGAATGCCAATCGAGGTCTCTCCTTACCTCTCTTACCTTTGGCTTTTTTTTCTTTCATCTTTTTTATAATTTTTTGTGATCGTCAATATCTCTATTGCATGCTCGCTGGTATTTACATTTTTCGTTGCGAATTCGGTCAGATGGACTGACTCTCCATATTCGACGAAGAGATTGTATCTCCATAACAATTTTCTCTTCATTCTATTTCCAAAAATCGCACGAATTTCTATGAAACAGTATCAACACCCTACTTGCATTGTGTACCGCCAAATGTGTAGCTACACTGACATCAACTCACCAATTTCATTTCATTCATTCAATAACCGGTAGCAATACACGGCTACACGTATGGACGTGTAGCCGTGTATTGCTATATATGGTTCTACTCCAAAGATTTTCCATCTCAGTTCAACATACTTCCTAGGTGTACTACTTCATTCACTCGTTCTAATAAATTACTATTCATAAAAACATTGCATTCCGTTCTTTCTTGCTCTCTTCCATACTTGCATTTAAGATTAGATTTTACCTGCTATATAAAAATTACTACTACATATTAATACTTTTGCCACGTTCCAAAAAGAAAAGAAAGCTATTCCTGTGTTTATGTAATAAAGTACATTTATAAACTAAAAAATGCGTAACTTTTTGCGAGCTGTCGACAGATTGATGTTTGTTGAAACAATGGTATATACCTGGTCTGTTAATAGTACATTTTTATGACTTTAACATGGTATGGTGTTATTTAAATTTAACAAAGCTTTTTCTTAGGTTCTAATTATATTACACCTGTTTGGAATTTAATATTTAAGAATATAGTAAAATTGACTACTTTGTAGTTTCTTGACTAATTTCTAGTATTATCTGTCAGTGATACATTTTTCATTGTATAGTTAATTTCAATTAGTAAATTTTAAAAATGGAACCAACGATATAGACTATATAAAAATACAAATGATATATAATAAACATAATAAGCATTTTGATAATGCACCTTGATCTAACGTATAGTGAGACAGGGTGACTGCCATCCGATATATTTAGCCCAGGCAATGACACTGCACACGCATGTATGAGCCTTGTTTATTTTATTTTATGTCATTAATCACATTTAAATTTGTTCGTTATTAGTGCTTTGTGTTTTCTATGTTCTACGTACATACAATATATGATGCTTTTCGAATACTATCTTATGTTTAGAAAATAATATGAAGGACAAGAAATTATGAAATCACTCATAAGTGTCAAAAAATCCTACAATATAGGTTTTTTGTGTATATTGCGCTTAAGTCCAATAAAATATATAATTGATACTGTCATTGTGTATTTTCATGAAAAAAAGTCATTTGAATCAAGAAATATTATTTTTTCTTATAAAATTTTAAATTAAACTCTCTAGATTACTCATAAATTCTAAAATGTCGCGACACGTCCCTTGTTCAATTTTTTTTATTGTACCAATAATAATATTTTAAGATGACGCTAACGAATTAATGAATACATAATTTACAATAAATACTTACGAATATTATTTTTTAACCGTGACTATTGGCAATCCATTTCCGCATTCTGTATAGCCGTTGACAGAAAAGATTAAAAATAAACAACTCTGTTTCAGGCGCAGTGATATGGCGGCGAGGCGGCACCGCGCACGCGCCCGCAAACGCGCGGGAAAAATTTGACGTGTGTGACTTTGACAAGTGGAAATTATTTTTAATAAATACTTTTATTTAATATAAAACATAATATTAAATACTAACTTTTTTAACAGTTGTGTAAACTAGTACTATTATAGTGTTTTTTCACTGTGATAGTGTGGAGTGTAAAGTGATTTTTCAAATATGTTAAGTGATATTGTGTAGTGTCTTATCGCCTCTGGCGTTAGTGATGTGAACACGACATGATTGATTGGCATCATGGGCATACAAGTGGAGAGTAATGTGAATTATAGTAATACATGTAAGTATTCAAACTATTACTTAAAGAAATAATGCAACAAAAAGTTTGAGATCGAATAAGATTATATGTTATGTTATAGGTTCAAGTCCTATAGACGGAATCGTTATATTTAAAATTGATGTAAAATAAGTTTTGATATCTAATTTTCTATAATTCGAGGGAAAGTAGATTAAATAAAAATTAAATTAGTTAATTTAAACTGTAATTAAGATTAAATTAATTTAAACAATAACTTACTTATTGTTTTTAAATTTAAATATGATTTTGTTTAATTGAATAACGATTTCCAATTTTATACATATTGCTTATATATAAATATAAACCTGTCTTAAATTTTAAAAAAAATAATACACCAAACAGAGATGATGTAACGAATGCGTATTGAACATGAAAATTACAGTTTAAAAAAATATAACAATTTTTGTATATCACCGCAAAGATCCACATTATCAAATGAAATGTAATTTTCACGTATTTCAGCTACCGTTACCGCACCATTTCCTGTATTAAATTCGCCCGTTGAAAGAATAAACATTTATGTTGGCAGGAAATTTGGACATCCTTGCCCTCTAATTTGTAAATGTTTCAGTTGAATTTTCTTTTTTATTTTCAACAAAGTTCAATGTCGTGTGTGTTTTTGCGGCCTAGATATATCGAGGGCGACTGAGATGGACGGTGGGCAATCAGTTATGAACAAAAACGAATGTACTCTAATATTTAGACTAATTCTATAATGAGACGCTGCATTTGTTAAAGTTATATTCTTAGATAAAATATTGGTAGTTGACTAATTTTTTAAATAACGAGTGCGAGTTCGAACGTTTTTATCTCTTGCCATAAGGATTTCAAGAAATCCTCTGAGAGCCTGAAGATTGCCAAATTTTAAATTTCTATATTTCATATTTACATCTGTGCAGTATCTACCACACACTAAGCAAGTCTACATACGAAAAGAATAAGAAATTTCCGGAAATACATGGATTGCTGCATATTGAATATCTAAAAAGATTAGGTGTCAACTGAGACATGAAGGAAATTTATATAATAAATAACCGTACATTCTCATTCATTTCTTTGTTTGTTCTCCATTCAACGTGACATTGGCGAAGTGAATTGTGCTCAACTGGCACGCTCGAAACGCCATAAATAAAGAGAAGAAGAAGAAGAAGTATATAATAAATAAACTACAATCACCATATTTCGAAGAAACCAAAACGTTAATACAAGAAAGAAGAATAAAATAATATTCGTGTAATATTACTAAAGCTTAATTCTGGAAAATACTGAAAAAGTAGAGAAGCATCAGAATGTTTCATTGCAGTTACGTATTTAAATAGGAAATTAAATGTTTTTCTTGAAAACAAAGACATCTGGATATTTCTGACGAGTTATGACAGCTGCGCACCCGTGCCCTATTTTATTTGATTGAAGCTTTTAGTGTATACGGTCCATTGAGATAAAAAATACTCGAAAGCTGATAAGATCACTGAATAAATATATAAATATACTAAAGCTTTATATATTATTGTGATACTAATTTCACAAAACATATAACTTATATGGGAACAAGCTTTTAAAACAGCTCATTTTAAGATGATTTTATATTACAAAGTATTTTTTATTCAGGAGAAGACAGAAGAATCGTATGTCAGAGGAAATGCTGCATTGGGGTCAGCGGATTTCTAGCAATACCTCAAAATTGTTGGCAAGAAACGATCAGTCTTATTACTACAGTTTCTCAGAAAAATGCCGGATATGCTTGAAGATTAAAAATTTAAACATTATGACATAGTAACATATTAATTGGATTAGATGTTAACACCTTCGTTGATCTACTTTGATTTATTTTCCTTTAACAGAAATGAGGCACTGTAACATTTTGTAGACATCCAACTGACGCTGGTGACCTGCCAACTGCGAGTAAATTATTCGGGAGATTAACTTGTTTACTAGAACATTCAGATTTTGACTTTGTTCTTGCCATAACGGCTATTTTGCATTTTTAGCTATGATGAAAACTTTTTTAGATACGTATATATACACCTTTTATATTTTTATATATCTACGATGGTGGTATATTGTGATAACGTTTACGTTTTGCTGTCAATCTCCTGCCGAGCGTACGGAGTTAACTTCTACAATTCAACATATAGTGTCTCAAATTCAAACAACATTTTCGTATATTCGTGTATGTACATATGTACATCTGGATTGTATCTTTTACACTTATATACTGTGCAATATTTATTTTTATTTCTCATTTTTTTAGCTTCACGCTTTATCCAACTTACAATAGGGTAGGCAGAGAAAAACTTAGAAGTCGCGAGACCCTAGTGTTAAGACACTTCCCTTTTCTGAGGCATTAAGTATTGAATAGTGAAAGTCAATGCCACACTTTGACTTGTTGCTAGAACGAGCAAAATGGAAATGAAGTCCTCCTCCTCCTCCCCGAATAAAAATCGAGTCTACAAACCGTCGTGTTGTAGACAGGTAATGCGCCTCTGCGTCACGACGGCCCTTCTTATATTAGCGTATTACTAAACCTTGCATAAATTTATTTAACAACCTACATTCTATTCAAATATTTCAATAGTCTTTTGCTAGTCTTTATAGGGACAGCGTGAATTTTACATTACATAAATTAAGTGACAGCATTGGCAGGTTAGTCATCTGTCGTTCAAAATCACTGTCCATACAAATAGTACCATTCACAACTTTGCTATGCAGTCATGTGTCATTCTGCGATCACTTACTAACCGCATATGACATATAGTGCGTTGAATATTTTTCAAATTAAAAAAACAGTCCAATTGATTTAAAAAATAAAAACTTTATGAAACTTTGTATAACAATAATAGTGATAGAAGCCTTTATGCAGGTGTTTTTTAATATATTTTATTTTTACTGACTATACTGACAGTCAAATTTCTTATTCGATCGATTTTCTTCTATTTGTCTTTCAGATGTCCTCTTAGGTAACATTGTAAGGACACCTAATTTTTATACTATATAATGTAATAAATTAAAAAAATACTCTTTTAGTTTCTTATATTAATTTCCTTCTTTTATCATCTCCTCCACCCATTTTTTGTTTAATTCTTTTGTGCTTTTGTCAGTTTGATGAGATTACTTGTCCGAAATAAGCTTACCTGTGTTAAAAAATTCAAAATCTAGAAACTGATTTCTATAAAAATTCGTTAAAACTGTTGACACCAGAGTAAATATGTTACTCAGATCTTTTTCTAGATAAATTTTAATTTTTAACACAATTTCTATAATGTCTAAACCTAAATCTGTAATTTACATATGTATTACACCGAATTTTCATCGGAAACATAAAATATTTACACTTAAAAAATTAGTCATCTTGATTTACTGCCATATTTTCCGCAACTCTAATCAGAGCGCAACTTTTGGGCACAACGTTATCATATATCTTACACACTGGCATTATTTGTGAAAAAAACGAACTGTCAACTTAATTTAATGTATGGAGTTCAATAAACTTAGGGCGTCGACTTTAGTCAAAAAAAATCAAAATTAATGTTTTTGGAAAATTGTACAAATTGAAAATTTTCGGGGTGGAGCGTCTATAGGAGTGTAAGATCAAAGGTTTTATGCTGGATCCATTAGAAAATCGGTGTGATTTATGATTATTGCAATTCTCTTATAGATTCCAATCTCTTTGATATTATTTGAAGAATAACATTGAAGTACTAAAAATACGTTTGATTAAACGATTCAATTAGAGTAAAAATTATACATTCCGGAGAGAAGTATATATATATATATATATATATATATATATATATATATATATATATATATATATATATATATATATATATATATATATATATATATATATATATATATATATATATATATATATATATATATATATATATATATATATATATATATATATATATATATATATATATATATATATATATATATATATATATATATATATATATATATATATATATATACTTCTCTCCGGAATGTATAATTTTTACTCTAATTGAATCGTTTAATCAAACGTCTTTTTAGTACTTCAATGTTATTCTTCAAATAATATCAAAGAGATTGGAATCTATAAGAGAATTGCAATAATCATAAATCACACCGATTTCTAATGGATCCAGCATAAAACCTTTGATCTTACACTCCTATAGACTATATATATATATATATATATATATATATATATATATATATATATATATATATATATATATATATATATATATATATATATATATATATATATATATATATATAATATATATATATATATATATATATATATATATATATATATATATATATATATATATATATATATATATATATATATATATAATGGTATCAATGTCGTATTGTCATTTTGTATATATATATTATATATATATATACTTCTCTCCGGAATGTATAATTTTTACTCTAATTGAATCGTTTAATCAAACGTCTTTTTAGTACTTCAATGTTATTCTTCAAATAATATCAAAGAGATTGGAATCTATAAGAGAATTGCAATAATCATAAATCACACCGATTTTCTAATGGATCCAGCATAAAACCTTTGATCTTACACTCCTATAGAATATATATATATATATATATATATATATATATATATATATATATATATATATATATATATATATATATATATATATATATATATATATATATATATATATATATATATATATATATATATATATATACATATATATATATATATATATATATATATATATATATATATATATATATATATATATATAATGGTATCAATGTCGTATTGTCATTTTGTACGTCGCGTCAGTTGGTTAATGAATCATGCGGTTTTGGATCATATTTCGCGTGTTTCATAGATTAACTATGTATAGATGACTGTCGTTCGCAATAACTGGAGGAATGTTGTTGGAATTTACATAGAGTATATTCTACATTAATGTATTGAACTTCTTATTTATTTGCATATATTATATCAAGATACTCCGTCATCTGCGTTCTATTAAAATTGGAGATATTACATGTAGAGTGGCGGAACTCAACGATGACCCTTGTCTTGCTAGTGCGAACATACATTTTATTTCAAAATAAGTATAAGTAAGGTAAAGGCACCAATGGTAGACATTATAAAGATGACACAAGATGTAAACAAAAATATTTTTTTATTGGAAAAGAAATAATTGCACCTTGATTTATACAAAAGTATATTTTAAACTAAATACCCACCGAATCAACGTAAATTAAAACAAAATTTCCATTTTTATTAATTAAGTTAAATGACCCTAAAGATGACACATTCATAAATCAAAACACCAATAGTTGACATTTATTTGTACCAATAGTGGACATGCAAGCCTGAATATAATAATCATCAAATATATTATAAAATAAGCTTAAAATGACATAACTAAATATTATAAAATTTCTTTTTATTAGCATTAACTGAAATCCTTGACTAAGTATCAAAAGTTTTATAAGAATAAAATTTTAGTCATGTTCTAGTTCCTTTGATTTTGAACTTCTAGCCTTTTATAGGCGGCATCTTGAAAAATCCTACCACCAAAAAACATACCCCAAAAGTTGACACCCTGTTTACTATTGGAGTGTTTTATTATTGTCACAATTTTAACAGTAGTTACTTATATTGTTGAAAATGGTGTTATTAAATAATTGCATAAGCCTACGCTTAGGAGAATAGGTTTCGTTACTGCACCAAAAGTAGACCTGCATGTCATCTTTAGGGTATTTTGACTATTTTCGATACGAATAGTAGAATATCTTTATAAAATTTATTAAAATCACTTGTACCGCTGCGGCGTCCTTAGCTAAACTCATAAGAAATGGCTAAAAACGTGTGACTTCGTCACATTGCTCGCAATAATTGATGCTATTTTAACTTTTTAAGCAAAAGGCCGTTGTTATGGTTGTGCTATTTGATTAACAGGTGAAGCAACCATTTTCTGGTACTAATAATTGTGACATACAAGTAAAAATATTCTTAATATTGAACTTAATTGTTGAAAGTGTACCAAAAGGGTACACTGTCCACCATTGGTGCTTTTATCTTATTTATACATATATATATATATATATATATATATATATATATATATATATATATATATATATATATATATATATATATATATATATATATATATATATATATATATATATATATATATATATATATATATATATATATATATATATATATATATATATATATATATATATATATATATATATATATATATATGCATGTATTGAAATGCATACGTAATAAGTACAGTGTACGCCAAAAATGCGTCCCCATATCGATTGTTAACAATTGTTTTGTATTGCTAATGCATATTTATGTTTTTATAGCGAAATCTTGGCATGCGGTCGAGGTGCACCTAAATTGTGATGATAGATGGGTAACTTTGTAAGGAATGTGTTCCGGATGTCCTTTCGGGTTTTATTATTAATTGTATATATATTTGTGACAGTTTGTCTTTATTTTAAATCAATTTGTACTTAAATTGATTGAAGTAGAAATTTGCAATTTGTTTTGTATAATGTTATCTCTTCTTTACCGTACATTCTCCTTTTGTATGTTCTTTGTATGAAAAATTTTTAATTTTTCTCGCTCTGGCATCTAAAATCTGCAAAGCTAAGCAAATGTTATTAATGAATAGATATAGTTATTCGATAAGGTTTATTAATATCTATAATTTTACGAAATAGTCGAAACTAAATATAAATTCGACACTTGTAACACTATAGGAGATCCTGTTTTAGCTAACAGTAATGTAACATATAAGAGAAATTTAAAATTATATAAATTAACTCCACTACCTCAGAACACCAGCAAACTGTGAACTTAGAATAAGACACGGAGACACTGTTGTTAAAACAGTATGCATTATTATTACAACTATGTGTAAATAAAGATTTTAGGAGTTTTTAAGAGATTCAAGATTTACGAGATTTTAAAATAAATATTTCATAAAAATGTAAAAATTAAACAATTAGTAAATGATTAAGTAATTAGTATATTTTGTGCTTACTACTTACTTGAATTTGCAATAATGTAACTCGTTTTTAAATTTTTAAATTTGTAAGGAATAAAGCAACGCCATCTGTACATAGGTACTCGAATTAAAATCGACTTCAACTTGAACCATGACGTACGTATGAAAACTTTTGGCGAGCTTTCAATTTTCCACGTTGAGCTTCAACCCGGTAGATGGCGCTAGCTGTATGAAAGTAACCAAAAATGTAGGAGTTTATTTTTAAATTAGAGCGTTTTATAAGTGGCCTAGGAAGTAAATGCACGACACAGCTCGTACAGCGTTAAAATGTTATATAGAATTTTTTATTAAAAACTTCTAATATATTTTAATTGAGTACATTTATTTATTTATTTATATTGTTTTTGTTTATTATAATTATAAAACAATAAATATTTGTTGCTTAAATAACGATACATGAACTAATATAAAAATTTACTTTCACGAAAAGCTTAATTAAAAATTATTTTGCCCAAAATATAGGTAATTAATTAGAGAATCTTGAACATCAGTACTAGAAGTAAAATAATATCAAATATAAATACATATATATGTTTTTTTTAACATAACCTTAATTTCCCTTAAGGGCTTACTTGTAAGTAATCGGATACTGTAGTACCGCGGAACAAATAAGGAGGTAAGAAGTGCGCAAAGCGCCATACAACTCGTGCGATATAATTAAAATAAAAACAAAATCATTACACGTAGATATTTATAAAGTACTAGCGAGATTAGTTTTTGCTATGAAATATTTTAAAGCCTATGGATTTTATAGAAGTATAGCGTTTTGAGCTAGGATAAACCTCGGCGTTGAGTTCCTCCACTCGACATGCAATGTCTTAGGATAAAACGCGGCGAACGGAGTGTCTTAGCACTATTAAAATATGCCATATGTGCGATGATGCGTAAAACTGAAAATTAAATATTTATATAAAACTATTTTTATTACAATGGAGTGTCTTAAAAATTTAAAGTATAACACTTGTGGAAGCGTTTTAATTGCGCACACTTAGGGAAGCGAGTTTTTGACCTAGAATTTTACTTCTGATGCCATTTTAAAGATCTTGAAATGGTAGATTGGTGAATAATATAGCCAATGTAGAAATTTGTACTGTTCAATTGTTGCTAAATTCTACAACGTGTACAACAATTCTACGCAAATTGGATTCGCTTAAAAAAAATTGCTCGCGCTTTTTGTCATTTCAACGTGAGAATAATATTTCTAACTAAAAAATATGTTTGCACGAAATACATAAAAAAAATTATGATGATGATTCCCATCATTTACATATAACTTACATATATATACATATACATATGTCTGTATGAAGAAAGTAGGTATTGAACTCATAAAATATTGTGTATGGAAGTTATAATAGAAGTTTCAATTGCTGTGTTGTTGTAAGTTTTGTGTTTGACTATCAAAAGAAAGCTTTTAATATTTATTAGATACTAATGATTTATTTTAAAAATCAATGTAAACGGATTTCAATTCGTCATCTCAGTTTAACAAAAGAGTATTTACAGAAATACATACGGTATTTTTGCCAAACACCCGAAGCTATTTAATTGTGTATATTATGTTTTTTTTAGCTTCACGCTTTATCCTGCACATGGCAGGATAGGCAGAGGGAAGTGCAGGAACCATACGAACCTAGTGCCTTAGCACTAAGACTAAGCAACGGAGTGTCTTAACACTCCGTTGCTTAGTCCCTGCTTTTTTCCGTCCCCGCTTTCCGCCTTTTTTGAGGCATTGCGTGTTGAGTGGCGGAACTCAACGCCGCGTTTTGCCTAGTTGCCAGAGCGAAGAAAATGGAAATAGAAAAATCCATCTTCCTCGAGTGGGAATCGAACCCAGAAACCGTCGCGTGTACAGGCAGACGCTTACGCCTCTACGCCACAACGGTCCTCAGTATTTAATTTCAATTAATATTATACATATAAACTCTCAAGCAACCTTTACAAAAAACATTTCCTGTACATACAGATATATTTATGTAAAAAATACCATAATAATATAATATTTACATAAAACAGTATATATTTGCTCCATAGACAAAGTTCTATAGATGTATATTGTTTACAGAACGAATAGTATGGGGTTAATAGCGCGCAATAGTGACTAATGCTCGCTCAACGATTGTTTTTATTAACGTATCTTTAACCTTATTGTAATAATATATATTATCTGTAATGTTTTTAAAGTTTTTAAAGTAGAAACAAATTTTAGTTAAAGTTAGAGAACGGTCGGTAAAAAGGAGCCTAAAGGACTTACTATATGTGAAGCAAAAGTGAGTGGTAAGAGAGGCAAGGGGAGACCTCGGTTGACTTATGAAAACAAAGTATCGAAAATGCTGGAGGAAGGTCACATAAAAAGCATGAGGACTCCCCGGAGTGCATGAAGAGGTTAATGACAGTGAAAGAGGTGTGCTAGGACGGTAACGTTTGGTATTCCGTTCTCATTAACTACCCTGCTGTGTACCTATGTATGTATGTTTATGTATATTCTAAATTGTTTTATATCATAAATCAGAATTAATATATATTCTATTTTTTGTCATAATTATCAAATAACAAAAGTATTTCGATTATTAACATTCTAAAACACCATAACTAGTGGAAAAAATATACGATTATCTTCTACATATAAGCTTTGATGCAATTTCACAGTGTTTAATAAAATAGCTGAAAGCTTCACGACTTATTTCAAGTGCCTGTATAGCTCTTAAGACAGGTACAGTAACATCAAAATGATTAATGTGATGTAGCTTAAGATTATAGGATATACATGTTATAGCTTTCTAATGTGCTAATTCTACCTTTTTTGAATTAGAGCCAGCGCGTACTAAGTCTGGCGTCTTCCACTTGCAAAATCTCTTCAATTTTAATATATCTTTTAATAATTAACAACGAGAAACTTACGTAAAGAAATCATATTAAATCGCAGCGGGATTCGAACCCGCTCCCTTTAGCGAGCTCAGTGGTGAGAGCGCTTGCACGGTTCGCAAAAGAGCGCGGGTTCGAGTCCCGCTGCGCTCAAATTTTTATATTTTCTTTACAAATTTTTTCTATCCTCAGTGTGGATTAACACTTTAAAAATCATAAAATATAACATAAAACTGTCAGGTCACGCTGAGCCATCTCCATTTGCCTCTTAATCTTAAGCATAATTTTAGTTTTGTATGATTTTTTTTGTATTTTTTGAGTGGCAATAAAAATACCTTGTTGTTGTTGTTATATATACATATATATATATATATATATATATATATATATATATATATATATATATATATATATATATATATATATATATATATATATATATATATATATATATATATATATATCAAATAAAACAATACATTGTAAAGTTTCATATATTTTACGATTTACTGCGAATTATCCGTTTTTGTACAGTAATGTGCATTCGAATTTTATGTGAATTGCGGATATCGGTTGAATTTCGTGTGAAATCATTATTTCCAGTAGTTGTTTGAAGCGAAATGGAAAATTATGATTTAGAATTCGTTTAAATCTTTGTATCAGTTCACATAAAATCGTTAACTGTTTAGTTATTCTCAGAAATATTAACCACATAGTAATGTTACATTTTTACCGATAAATGTACATTGCATTCCAATAATTAATACATTATCAATAAAATTATGTATTATTTAAATCTATTATGAGTAAAATAATGAATATAATTTTAGACATTAAGGCGATATTTTAAATAAATTGAAATATAGGCGATATTATACTTAGTGAATTGAAATATTTAAAAATGAACAATATCATATTAAAAGTAATAATTAAATATTGGCAGAAAAATTCTATCATATTTAAAGTAGCGTTAAGTCAAGTTTGACGAATACTGCGCATAGGCTAAGGGAGACAAGGCGCAGGCGCAGGCGCAGGCGCTGTCGGTGTCGCTGGCGTGGGCGCGCGTTTGTTTACGCAGCGCGCAGTCCGCGCCGCGCCGCGACGAGCCGAGCGCCGCCGCTCGCGCACACCCTATATTCGGTTCACGGCCGCTCTATTACCGGACGTCTATTTCGGCGCATAATATTTCGAACGGTGCGGTGGAACGTTCAGTTTCGCGCGGGCAGGTGCGCGCGTCGAGGCCGAGACATGAGGCGAGCGAGCCCAGCGCCCCCGAAGCCGGCATGGAGCGCCGCCGCCCCGCGCGGCTCGACCTCGCTGACTCCATGACTAAAACGGTCCGCCGCCGTGATAAGCCGCGCGAGCGATGGCTGCTTACGCGCAAGACCTGGAAGTATATGTCCGATGCCGGCCGCAGGCTCATACCAGACGGTGCTCAGAACCGAGCTGAGGATGTGCCACGCATCGAGGCGTACTTCCAGGAGGTTTGTCAGCGCGAACCACGGTTCCTGCTGTGGAGAAAGAGCTCCTACCCAGGAGTGCTTCCGCGCCCACGCCGCAAGAAACGGCCGCGTGGTGGATCAGTGCGCGCTCGGTCGCCCTCCGATGACGCACCTCTACCGCCCGTGAGGCCCACCGAACTCTTTATACCTCATACGTCAGGTGGACGCTTTGATATTGCAAAGTTACGGCGGGACTTTTTCGCAGCGCCACCACCTTCTCCATCATCCTCTGGCTTACCTTCGTCCTCCTTTAATACAACATTCAAAAACTCTTCTTCCCAATCAGTTCCTGCAGAAGATGATGATAGAGTGTTAGTTGATTTACTACGCAAGTACCTGAGAATTGACGATGATAAAGCAGCACAGAAGCTGTCCGAATCAGAGGAGCTTTTGCAAGCGTTGAGGAATTATCTCAAGCGGCAATCGGAACGCGGTCCTTCCGACTCCGATGGAGATCCCGCGCAAAGAATTTTGTATGAAAACCTCGGCAGGTATTATCATAGATCGTCAAATAGAGACAATACAGTGCAAGATTTATTAAATGATAGGAATTTGTTAAAAAAACTATATCATGATCTTCGTAAAACGAAGCCGTATCGTGGTGGTAGGAGTGGTGGTGGTAGTAACGGTGGTGGTGGTTCGGGTTCAGGTGGATTTGGGCCCTCTGTTGGTTTCAGTGCGACGAGTTCGCGTAACGTATTTCGCGGTCGAGGTTTGGGTAGTTCCAAGTTTACCGATGAAGATAATTATTATTATCAAACACCACCGATGTCTCCACCTCCCCTTATCGAAGTCTGTGGTGAATCATTGGAAGAAAGAAGCGTCGATGTTGGCACACAAACTATTCCTATTCCAGATGAGGTTTTACTCGAGTTGGAGAGGGCATATAAGGAAAAACTTGAAGCAGCGACAGTTCCAACTAGCCCCACGAGTCCGCCACCGGAGAGACGTCCAAGACGCCGCTCCAGTGTTGACCACGATGATGTCTCACAATCAGTCAGCGATACTATTAAACGGTACTTAAGAATGGCTCGAAAGAAGAGTGTTGACGCTGAAAAGACTGACCGCTTCAAGCGCATAAACTACGATAAAAATCTTCGAAATATAAAACCACGTCAGCCCGGCGAAGTTGATGACGATGGTCCACATAAGGGATGCCAAACTGAAGATGCATGGATCTTGAACTATAGAGATTTACAATTTGCTTCCATGGTGTCGACACCCACATCGCCACCGTCTCCGTCTCAGTCGCACTCGTTTCTGTCAACTCTGTTGGGCAGAAATGCAACGCCTGTGGCTTCTCCTACAGGTGGTATGCAGAAGTCGCGGTCTTCGAGCAGTGTGGTGCAGAGTGTCAGCAAGCGGCTGTGGCGCACACGGAGCCGGTCTTCCAGTCGTGTCGCAGCCGCCTGGACTCCTCAGGTCAGTCGCAACACTTTCTACCACAACTTAATACCCTATTATATTTCTACCAAACTAAGCTTACACTTTTTGAAGCACAATAGTATTCGCACATTGTTTTGTTTGGACAAAGGAATGCACATGAATAGGTAGGTATGCCTTGATGACTAATAAGCCACTAAAAAACGCTAAGCAAAAAATCTGGAATTGTTGAAAACAATCTGTACATCAATACTCATTTTTCATCGCGTAACCTAAATAAATATGTGCTTTGCATATGTTGAACGACTACATTTTTCGTGTTGCAGTCATAAATTTGTATGATATCTTACATTTTATTGTTTGTTTATAAAAATTTAAGCTTTGTAATAGGTTTAATAGCACGGCACTATTTCATAAAATTGTCGTAGCAGTACCGTAGCACGAGTACGTAGAAGCGCGTTTTAGGCGTTTTAATAAGACACTTAACTTAATAATAAGAACTCAAAAATTAAGCAATACATAAAACTTTTTACACTATCCATGTATACTAAACAGTCGTCGTTTTGTAGCAGGCAACAGCTACATTATATACCTAAACTTACTAATTTCTTTATCTTGGCGTTAGTTCAAGTAGTAAAGAACTCGTAAAATTAAATTACAATTACCAGAATTAGTAAACTATAGCCCTTAAATTATAACCTGTGTATAAAGAAATGTTTTACGAAAATATGCATATTTAAACAAAAAATATTTTTTTTATATAAATAATAAAATTGGAAAAAATCTGTTTCATCTCATTTGCATGAAAACGATTCCAACCATTTATTATTATATAAATACGTACGTTGGGATTTAAAAAAAAAATAATATTATAATAACTAGGAATTGAGGACTGTTGTGTCGCAGAGGCGTAGCGTCTGACTGAAACGCGATGGTTTATGGGTTCTATTCCACTCAGAGAAAATGGATTTTAATATCCATTTTCTTCGCTCTGGCAACTAGGCAAAGCGCAGCGTTGAGCTCCGCCACTCAACACGCAATACTACGAAAAGACGAAAAGTGGAGAATGGATTGTCTAACACTGGGTTCCGACAGTTCGTACAGTTTCCGCTGTCCTTACCTTGCCATGTACGGGATAAAACGTGAAGCTAAAAAATAAATTAAAAAATTAAATAAAAATCAAACTAAAAAATGAGCCGGAATCGGACCAACTACTGTAGCGATTTATATATGGCACTTCGCTTTTGTCTCTGCTAGGGATTTAATTTATATTAATTGAAATAATTCTGTATTGTATTTTGTTAAAGTAACACAATGTGCGTCAAATAAATATATGGTTTAATAAATTAATAATTTTGACACTTTGCTAACACAACACTAGACGTACCGTAACTAGAACGTGTCTAACTGTGTATGTTAATTGTAAATACGTAACCTCGACGATAATAGGATAAAATTATGACCGTGACTAATAGTTGAAAACGAGGAAAACTAATAGTTGAAAAGTATCAATATCAATATTATGCCGAAAATGAAAATATATATAAAATCATGAAAATGCGTAGTAAAATCATGTGTATGTATCAGGGACGGAGAAAGCAGGGACTAAGCAACGGAGTGTCTGAACACTAGGTTCCTACGCTTCCTGCAGTTATCCCTGCCTACCCTGCCATGTGCGGGATAAAGCGTGTAGACAAAAAAAATCATGTAAATGACTTGAAATATGAGTAGTTGTCAATGAACTATAGTATTACTTGGTCTTTATTATAATTCTCACATACATACATACATAGCTTCACGCTTTATCCCTAGCGGGGTAGTCAGAGAGATCGGA
Organism: Dione vanillae; assembly: GCA_037178615.1. NCBI lineage: Eukaryota > Metazoa > Arthropoda > Insecta > Lepidoptera > Nymphalidae > Dione > Dione vanillae. The sequence continues at coordinate 235,163 of JAZFAU010000289.1, read as the reverse complement.
GCGCCAAACGCTGCGGTCCCTGAATTTCGCCTCGTCCACTATTCATCAACCTCTTCATATATCCTCTCTGGGGGGTTCTGATGCTTTTTACGTGACCCTCCTCCAGTATCTTCAATATTAGATACATTATTATAATTATAATATATAATATGTTGTACACAATATATTATATTTTTTTTTAATTTTCTAAGGTAATTCAAATATATTTGTCCTAGACCTTTAAACAAATTTTGAAATTGTATGACTAAACACAGGTCACAGAAGAATAAAAACGTTTAATTAGTCCCAGCAATTTCATGATATTGTGAAGCGAGGAGCGCAACACATTTCTATTTATCACTTACGTAGGTAGTTACACGTGGAAAGCGAGTGGATCTAGATTCAGCTGATATTTGATTATTTACACAACACGCTTCTTTGCGATTAACCTTCTAGTCTACGTTACATTTTGCTCTCTATATAACATTTAAATCCTTCGCTTAATGTTTGGTTTGCTATAAGAAAAGTGCGATGTGAAAAGTTTTATAGAAAGCTAGTTTAAAAATTTAAATGGGCTATCGGTAGTTATTAATAAAATGAAATAAGTTACCTTACCTAAGTAAATATATGAAATAGTTACCTCAATATATATATATATATATATATATATATATATATATATATATATATATATATATATATATATATATATATATATATATATATATATACTTATATATATATATATATATATATATATATATATATATATATATATATATATATATATATATATATATATATACTTATATATATATATATATATATATATATATATATATATATATATATATATATACTTTGATGTTTGTTTATAGATTCGTTTGTTTCTTGTCGCACCAATAACTCTAGTCCGAACTAGATGAGAGTCGTGATTGCGGAACCGATGAAAACTAATTTTATTTGCTCGAAAACTCCGTAAATATGACAGCTGCTTCAGCTATATATTATACTTCTAAGACACAAAAAACGATTTCATTCAAAACAAAGATAAAAAGTATAAGAAAATTAGTTATTATAATGTTCTATATATCATAGTTTGTTGTCATCGTGGCCCATTAGGATACTGACCGACTGACTTTAAGCTAACTGAGGAATAAATACATAACCCCGACGATAGTAGGATATAATGGAGAAGGTTGTGACTTCGATTCCCATTCGAGACAATTTATTTTCCGTATGTCACAGCTCTGCCAAGACGAAAGAAAAATTTTGACACTAGGATATCTATCCTGCTATAAGATAAATTGCGAAACAATAAAATAATATATATTTCTAAAATAATATGAATAATGAGAGTAGATTGAGTCGGGTAAGCAGACGGAACTGTGTGACGCTATACTCCCAATAAATTACTATACATAACAAAAGTATTTTTAATAACACAATTTAATCTAAAACATTTCAGTAAGTTAGTTCCTGTAATAAAGTAGAGGTGTATGATTTTAGGTGCCTTAAGCTTATGTCGGTATATAATTTTTTAAATGAAATACTTAAATAAATATTTTTTTTTTGAGATTTTATGTTATTAAACACGTTAGTCAATTATTTTCATGATTTCACAACTAACGTCATCTTAACTTGTGTTAAAATGTTGCAATGCACCTACTGCATTTTTCTAATTATAAATTCAATAGAGATGCTTCCAGCAAAAGTAAATTATAACAAATGTATAAGATAATAAAGGAATTTTAATACCTCTATATGAACGTGCGACTTCATCGGCTAGAACACTTGGATAGCATCCAAGAGTCGTCTAAGAGGCGCGGGTTTGAGTCCCGGCTACGTGCTATTTTTTTAACGGTTTCTATTTTTTTTCAGTGTAGGCTAAACGACTGAAATTAATGAAAAATGATATTTATCCATCGTTGATCTTAGTCACAGATTCGTTTAGTTTGAATATGGCATTACAAATAGATATTTGTTTCGTACCATTTTCCTTCTGTTATTTTCGTTTCTAAATAGTTTAGAACTTTATGTTTTATCACATTGTTTCTAATTGTACCTATAACTATCTAATTCTGCTGGTGCCGTGCCATTATTATCCCACATATAACAGAGAAGGCAGAGATAACCACAGGAGCCGTATGAACCTAGTGATAAGACACTCCTTTCTTTACTTTTCATCTTTTTTTGAGGCATTGCATGTGCTTTTTCTAAGGTTTTTATTTATGTGCTTTTTTGTGCCTCAAATAGTCTGGACATTATTAATATTATATACGGTAGGTAGGCTCTGCTTCTTTTTGCTATGATTTCTAGATCCAGACTTAGTCCGAAATAAAAGATTAATTTAGTCGCATATGATAAGATGAGCTTTAGTTTAAGGAGGCATACCTCCATTTCGTTTACTTAGTAAAATTGAGCTTATATTATATAGTGACATGCCGTAATGAGCTGAATTGCTTTCTTTTTTTGACATCACATACATGATCGATAGTCTTAAATTAATTTTAATATTGTATTAGTATATTGTATACATAAAATATAATATAAATAAATGTAATATTTATACTATATTTTATATGGGCGGTGAGTTCTCGCGCGCCTGAATCGTAATTTTTCCCGTACAAATTTCGATCCTTACATTTACTACTTTTCTATCTTCCAATTAAATTCCATAAGTAAATAATTATTCAGCTATTCCAGGATAGTACTCGGACAACTACCAAAGAAATCAAGTACAAGAGAAAAAATTATATTGTTTTAATATTCTATTTCATTACTTATTTGTCCCAAGCGCTGTTCGGAGCTCCTCTTCATACAACGCGATGGGCCCGGCATCTGCACGGTGAATCCATGGATCCATGTTTTTTTTTTCTTCTGTCCATATAAATAAATTCTCTGATAGATATGAAAATAGCTTATATGAAGATTTTTTGATTATTTAGTTCACGGTTTCCGGAAATTAAGACTATGTTCAGTATACTTTGAGTAGGTATTTCAAAAATTTTATTCACACTCGTAACTTAATATATATACATATAATGAATGATTCAAAATGAATTATTATTTTAAAATTAGACATTCAGCCATGACAACGAGTCAGTGATCAACAAAAAACAAACATTGCATCGATTATGCTCCACTAAAACTGAATGTGGGCGAGCTTTCAGACGCAACATATATATGTATGTACAACATACATATATATCACGCGTTCCTGAGTCACAGTGAGTTTTTCCACTGCAAATTCTGCCAGTGACTTGCTATTCTTTCGATTTTATGCTAATAATAATGCTTTTAAAGCTCAAATAGAAAGCCTTAGAAAAAAAGCACTAAAGCAACATGCAAGGTGCTAGCAAGGTGTAATTCAAATTTACTTCACTAATTGGAAATTGTGTATTCTAAATATTTATCAAATAATATTTGTGATATTTAAAAATAAATATTTATCAATATCGACGGATTAATATTTTAAACATATAAAAATTTGTACTAATGATAATTAATAAGAAGCAGTGGAGTCAGTGGAACTCCGTTTCACTGTTAAACACGATGGTTGTGCGTTCAATTCCCGCTTTTTTTTCATTTCTACCTGGGCAAAGATATGAAGACAGCGTTTAATTTTGCGCAATATGACCTCATGGGAACTGAATATCTTAAAACTTAATATAATTCAAATTTTAGTTACATTGAACAAATACACACACATCTTCACGCCTTATCCCTAGAGTAGTAGCTAAAGAGAACAAAACGCCGAACGCTACTGTTCCGTGCAAATCTTGTTCGCCTCGTCCACTGTCATTAACCTCTTCATACATGCTCTCCGGGGAGTCCTCATGCTTTTTACGTGACCTTCCTCCAGTATCTCCGTTACTGTGTTTTCCAAAATAAACCAAAATCTCTCTTCACCTCTTTTACCACTACATTAACATAAAAACTTCAATTAAATAATAAGTAATAACAATTTAAAACCACGCAAGCGTGGGCCGTCCCCTTATATCCATGACTAAATAATATAAACTTTATAAAGTTCTCAAACGAGATCGATATTTATGCGAAACGCTATTCTGTCGTGACATTAACGAGGTCTGGTAACGATAACGGCTTCACACCTACTTCGTTATTACAAGCTTATTGGTTCTTTGATCCGAATCCGTTGAAAAAATATTATACTCGCGAAATAGGTTTTTGGTATTTCACAGGCAGGTAGGTAGGTGTGTCTAACGAAATCGTTGGAATGTGTGTGTTTCTGTTTCTGTTGTAGCTAAAAATAATAATTTACTGCATAATTTTTGTGTTTTAACTTCACGCTTTATTCCTCTCATTGCGGAGTTGGCGAAGGGAACAGCAGAGTCCGTAGGAAAGTGTTAATACATTCCGTTCCTCACTTTCTGCAATTGTGGTGGCATTTCATGTTGAGTGGTGAAATTCAACACCGCACTTTGTCTAAGAAGAAGTAAATGGAAATGAAATAGTCTATTCTACACGAGTTGGCATCGAATCCACAAACTGTTTACAGGCAGACGTGTTGTGCCTTTGCGCCACACCAGTCGTCTAAAAAATTAACTTAGTTTATATTATTACAAAATACTATAGACATAATACCATTAAATAGAATTTACAATTCAGTCTGGCATACGAGTACTGTATTCGTATTCGTATGTAAGTCACACGAATTTAAGGTAAAGCTTCAGCGATTTATAAGCGCTTTATCCTAAATATAGAACGGTAGGTAGAGAGGTAGGAGAAAATCAACTGTTAAAACACTCCGTCGTCTAATTTCCGACTAAATTCAAGTCTATGTGTGATGAATAGCGGATCTCTATGTCGTGCTTTATCTGGCCATAGCTAAAAAATAAAAAAAGTTTATTCTTCACGCAAAAATCTATCTTATAACTGTCTTATCACACCTAACAACATACGTAATAAAATATGCGCTCCAGCTCTATAGCATGTAATGTTACAAATATGCATGCAGACTATATTAACCTAAAAAGAACTAAAATCTATTAAAGATGGTATTTTAGATATTTTAATTATATTGCTGTTATCGTTTGTCTGTTTAAAGGAAATAATTTACATCACAATATACTTAAATTTTAAGTTAAATAATATCAATATTACTTAAAATATCTCATTTTGTATGTCTTCACGCTTTATCCCGCGTATGGCAGGGTGGGCAGAGGGAACTGCAGGAACCATAGGAACCTAGTGTTAATACACTCCATTGCTTACTCCCTGCTTTCCCCGTTCCCGCTTTCCGCCTTTTTCGAGGCGTTGCGTGTTGAGTTGCCGATGCCGCGATTTGCCTAGTTTCCAGAGCGAAGAAAATGGAAATATAATCCATCTTACATCACCCTAGTGGGTATCGAACGCACAAACCATCGTGTTTACAAGTGCTATGCCTCTGCGCCACGACGGTTCTCAATAAAATACTTAGTTAAATAATATCAATATTTCTTAAAATATCTTAAATTATCAATATATAAGGTGTATGCCATCTCTGGTGTGATGACGTGACGCGTTGTGCAGGGCAGTTGTTGCTGGACAGATGGCAGCGGGCGGTGCGTGCGGCTGGCTGACACCTCACTCCTCACACTCACCGAGGTTGAGAGGAAAGCGCTGCAGCAGGCCGCCTTGGCGAGGTTACAGCAGCTTAACTTGGGGACTACTATTAAAATACCCGAAGGTAAGATTTGTTTGTATTTTTTTATTTTATTATTGAATTTTCTTGGGATGTTTTTAGTTCTCAAAATTCTTAATATATATAATATCAATAAGACGTTTAAATGGTTAAAATTAATGAAGATCGTATAAAAAAGGCGAAATGAAATAAAAACTTAAAAAGATTACTAGCAAGTTAACAATCTAGTATCTGCTTCAATATTGGTGGTTTCTTCTGGTTTCCTAAGTACTCTTGACGGCTACTGACGTCAATAAACATGTTTTTTTGTTATTATTTTTGTCATCAGAGCACTTCCTTTAAAGTCAACTAATATTATGATGATTCATACATTTTGAGTCATCAAACTTGTTTCGCTTCAGCGAAAACCTATAAACACTTAAGACTTGGCTGAGCGAAGTTTGCGGTACGGTTCCGGCAATGATATGCGACCATTACTGAAGTGAAATGCAAAAATATTTCATAATATCGTAAATTGTATGTAAAAATAACATAGTAGCTTTCATAAAATTATCATAAAATATATACGTATGCCTCATTTCATAGGATTTACCCGTGACTCTGTTCAAAGAAATATTAATATTACATTTATAATTATATATATTTATATGCGCTCGTTTGACACAGATTAAAATATATATACTGTGGCTGAAAGTTCATCTCGGTAAGTCGTAAAAGCTCCGTCGTGATGTTTTTTCTATTTCCAACGTTGTAATACCAACTTAAGAGTAGAGGGCCTTCGTAGAGCAGAGGAGTATTTCCTGTAAACGCTACGGTTTGTAGGTTCAATTTCCACTAAGAGAAGACGAATTTTCATTTACGTTTAGTTCGCTCTTGCAACTGGGTAATGCGCGGCGTTGAGTCCCGCCACTCAACGTTCAATGCAAAGAGCAAGATCAAGAGTGAATTAATCTACATTGACAATTTTGTGACCTAGACACGACGCTTTTATGGTATTTGAAAAGAATATAAGAGCATTTATGATGCTGTCCACTGCCAGTTTATTTTTCATTTCTTTAAGCTTGCACCAAATGATATCTTCATATCATATCATGATTTACCCTCCTATTCGTTATACGTTATGTACATACATTATAGCCTAATCTTTGACTATGTATTTTTTAGTATATTGAATTTATTAGTATAAACAAATATTAGTGAATCTTTAAATAGGCAAATAAAAAAGACTCTTACGTCAAGACATTTGTTTTCAGCTTTCTTCCTGCTTGTTGTTTGACCAATGTTTATGCCGCTTTTTGTCTTACCACCTTTGTGATACGATACAAAATTTTTGTATAAGCGACGCTTTAAAAATATACAGATGTTATAGAAATGTTCTTATTATTTCTTGCTTGATAGGCGTTCTACAGAAGTTTCCCTAGAAGTATGGGGACATCGATTGACACTCGAGAATACTAGAGAAAGTTCACAATAAAATTATGATGATCTACTGAAGAAAGGTGAAAGATATATGTAGGGGTCCCTTAGAAATACTAAGGGTTCTAGGTATCCTGCTTGGAATAAATCGTGAGGCTATGTATATATTATATATGCATATATACGTTATATATACATATATATTTAGAATTTTACTTTTCTAAATATTATAACGCGGTAACTGCCAATATAGTTTAATCCTCACAATATGAAATGAGTTATGTGACATTTACTGACGTTAAGCATATAACACCATTGGTATTAATTTAATTTTATATTTATATTCCATCTGTCCGATTGTCCAAACACCATATATAAAAGTTAAGATGAACTCATCAAAAGTTGTGAAACTTGGTAGGATGCCAGTTACTTTTATCGTATACCGTACAAGATTTACGTGATTTTAATAATTCCGCTGTGCTGTCATCACACCGTTTCTGTTATTCGGCGACTGTTACTCATTTTTAAAATGGTTTTACAACTTGACAACTTTCATAGTTAATAGTCGTTGAGTTGTATCTTTCGGAACGGTTTAAAGTATTGATATATGGACTGTATTTTATAGTAATATATTAAATTGAGGGTTTTTTATATAAAAGTTTTGAAAAGAAAATGTTTATGAATTACAGAGTCGACAGTAAGCATATAGTTGATGCAAAAGCTTCATATATGCTTACTAGGGAATCGATATTAAAATGTTACGTAATTTTTATTATTTTTTGTAAAAAAGTGTTAAACCAACCTGATTCTCAGCTTTTAGTGTTGATTGTGGCGCAAATCCATGATAGATTTTTGAATATGAAAATCCCTTTTACTTTAACGTATATGTTTAGTTTTATAATTAGCACGCAATGACTCAAGACGGTAGTAAGCGGGGAGTAAACTGTCTTAACACTAGGTTCCTAATGGTTCCTGCAGTTCCCTCTGCTTACCCTGTCATGTGCGCAATAAAGCGTGAAGCTAAAAAAAATGAAAAACAAAAAATATAAACACTTTCTAATGTATACTTTCTTTAAAAAAAAATGAAAAAAAAAAACATATGATTTTTTTAATTCTATATCAAAACAAATCACTTTCCCGCCCTTGACATGAAAAACATGTACAAGATAAAATAGTCAGGTTTTTTTTTGTACAAGTATATATTTAAATATAAATCACATATAATGCCATCATAATTCATATAATTGTAGCGCAGTTTGTACACTGAACACGTTTTGGGTGAGTCTTTAAACGATTAAAATTATTATTTTTATAGAAGTTATATGTTTAGATGGTATTTAGAAAAAAAACGTTAACTTTCTTCACTCAGTACGCAATATTATTAGAAAAATAGATGGATGATGTGAGCTGGACGTAGATGTAGACATAAGGATTAATTAAACAGTTTAAAAAAAAATAAAAAAAATACTTAAAACATTGTATTGTAGTTTTAACCAAGCTTCCTTATTAAGTTGAAAATTTACTGAACAGGGAAAATTTACTTCCTTATACTTACAATTTAACAGAAATTTCTGAAAAACACTAATGAACCTAAAAAATGTATGCACAGGTGACCTACTCGAGTGTATCTATAAATACATTGACACACGGCTATTTGCAAATGACCGCCTTTAAATAAATACGTAGTCCGCCGTTACGCAAGCGTGACGCGCCGTGACGTCACCCGACACCGCCCAATGTGACAATATGAGATTATACAGGGGAGCTTTGAAATGTATATAGGAGAATCCCCTTTTGAAATTTTCTCACCAATCTTTATATTTATTAGAAAGCTGTTGTGGCACAGCGTGGTTCTCCTTCCGCTCCTCACGCAATGTTTCAAAGTTAAGCGAAAAATCGAGAACGTTTTTTTTAACACTAAGCTTCTCCTATATATTCTGTTTAATTCGGAAATGACGTGAAGTTTTTTATTTAGTAATTTTTGAACTTCTATATTTTTGTGAAGTTCACAAAAAATGTCTAATTAAAAATAAAATATAATGAGACCCTGTGTTTATCCAGACCAGAACAATGTTATTAAAAAAAATGGCTAAGCAAAGTTTTTTTACTAATTCTTTTAAGCTCGTAAGTTAACGAGTTGATTTACTTAAGCTACTTAAGCTTGCTAATAAGCTTTATATAAGGGAATTGGCGAATCTCAGAGCTGTGTATTAAATCTCAATTTAATAATCTCAAAATGACAACACTAGCTAAACCAACACACAAATTGACATAATTTCCTTCTACTTAAAAACGCTTCCTGATATTGATAACTATTTTTTGCATTACAGACACACAAAATGTAAATACAACACCTGTATATTGTTTCATACTTGGCAACGCTCTATCGAGAGTGTCGCTTGAACCCGATCACATGATCGCCTTTTGACGAGTTACTTAAAAGATTATTTCTGATTACAAATATTAATGTAGGTGGTTTATAATTTTAACAGTCTCTTACGAGTCTTGGCACACTCTGAAGCGCTATGTGGAATCAAAATGTAAAGTTGTTTATCTGAAATCCGTTCAATATATTTATTTTGAGCTTTCTTTATATAAAAGTTCTGTTTTATATGAAAGCTCTGTTAGAATTAAATACAATGTCTCTACTGTAGTTAATTTGTGCAAGCGTTGTAAACAACTCATATAGACGATCGTAAAACGCCGCTGTCGAATGAAGAATTGCAGTGAACTAATTAACTTGTTATGACATCTTGGAAACTATAACGTGTGGAACGTAAACTTTTGAATGTATATATATATATATATATATATATATATATATATATATATATATATATATATATATATATATATATATATATATATATATATATATATATATATATATATATATATATATATATATATATATATATATATATATATATATATATATATATATATATATATATATATATATATATATATATATATATATATATATATATATATATATATATATATATATATATATATATATATATATATATATATATATATATATATATATATATATATATATATATATATATTACGTTTGAAATATTTCGTTCTTTTTGGAACGCTCTAGCCTTTAAAAAAATATATTCTTTTTTATTTTGTCAAATTTATTTTATTAAAATAAATAAATTTTATTAATTTTAAATAATATTTAAAATATCCTTAGCATACCCTTATGTCCAAATCTTTCGAATAATAACATAGATTTATACGCAAATAACTGAGCGATATATCACTACATTCTTTATTTTGGAACACAATATATTTACGCTAATATCGTGAAACAAATTTTTTAGATTTCAAAACAAATATACAGCGCATTATTAATCTAAATTTCCTATAACATAAATTCGCTAAATGGAAAGATTGCCCTTGAGCCAAAAAAAAGCAAGATAAAGCAAACAAATCTCGTCCATCCTTGATGGCAGTCTACGGACTGTGAAATACCTTTATTTCCATTTGTTTACATTCCGCCAGACACTGGGCAAACAATTCTGTACGGAACTCAGTTTATGGCAGAGGATGTGCGTGCCAAAGCAAAGCAACTACACATAACAAATGTCAATCATATAGTTTCGATGTAAAAATTGTAGCAATCTGCGTCATGTACGAAACACATTCCGAATGTTATGATGAAAGATGACCCTTTTTTTGTGAAAATTGTATTGGTTTATGGTTTTTTTTGTTGGAGGAATTATGTCATATGTGATTTTAATAGACTAAATGCTATTTTTGGCTTACAACGAATATCACATATAAACTCTACATATCTATGAGCAAATTTCTTCTTAATTATTTTTTTAATTCCTGAAGGTCATGCCATAAACTTTGGTTTAGGAGCTCACAATAAGCTTCCATACTACCTTGTTTTATGTTTTCCTTAATACCTTAAAACTGGGAGACCAATTATATTTTTAAAGACGTTAGAATATCGGCAAAGTGATCAGCCTTTATGTATTCTACTGTCTACTTCATCCATAATAATAGTTTTTTCAAGATTATCAGGTTGCCTTCGAGCTATTTCGTTCATAAGCAAACACGTTCAAGAAATTGAAATTTTGACCTACAAGATTTGAACCCACGTCTCTTGGATATCATCCAAGCAAGTTTCTAGTAAGTTATGCTGTAACTTCTCATCAGTGTGAAACGACTATAACAATGAAGAACTTTTTACATATCAAAATCTAGAATACAATTCAATCTCTACAATAAAAAAATGCAATTCTTACATAATAACTAATTAAATAAAGTATTTACTGGGTTCGATTCCCAGTCGGAGAAGATTGATTTTTCTATTTCCATTTTCTTCGCTCTGATATCTAAGACTTCACAAAAAAAAAATCCGCCACTCAACACGCAATGCTTCGAACACGGCGGAAAGCGGGGAGGGAGTAAGCAGGGACTAAGCAACGGAGTGTCTTTACACTAGGTTAGTATGGTTCCTGCAGTTCCCTCTGCCTACCCTGCCATATGCGGCATAAAGCGTGAAGCTAACAAAAAAAAATTATGTTGTAGATATGGCAAGGTTTTTTTCAGCGTAATATTTCATCCCAGCAGGGAAAACGGTGAGAATCTTCTTTCAAGATACATAATACAGATCTGTGTACATTTTTCAACAGAATTCGGTATAAAATGTGGCCTAGCGTTCTAGCACCTTACGTTGTATCTAACTATAGAGTTGAGGAATCGTTAATCCATCACGTATATAAAGAAAGGCCACTTCGCCACTATACCATCAATATGACAATATTTTTCAAGTTAAAATTCTAATTAATTGATTGGTGAAACCAGTATAAATTTGATAAAGAAAACTGGTTGAAAAAATCTAGTCGCAAATCAACCTCTTCTCTATGTATGGAATGCAAATTAGGCTCTTCTCTCTGTTCAAAATATTTTGGTTACTTTTACGTAATTCTAGTAAATATATTGTATAGACCGTCTTTCGGTGCATCGGAATTCGCGATTATTCTAAATATAGCGCATTCCTTCGCGTCGTTATCTTAAAAGTGCTTGCGACACTTGCTCGTGCAAAATTTGGATCTTGGTGATGCCTGATTGCCGGGAAAGATAACATTAAATTATTATCATAGCTGTAAATAATATCCATATCCTGCGGTTCTCATATATCATGTGTACTTTACGCAGAATATATTCTTATAAAAAACCTACACAAAAGCTTTTCTCCATATTAGATCCAGCTACTGATTGGACACTTGTGATGGACACGTATGAGAAACAGTATAGAACCCCTGAGGATATTTGTGTTTCGTCAGCCAGACCGGACATTTTTCTTTACTCTCGAAGCCTAAAACGCGTAGTACTGGTAGAACTTACAGTTCCGTGGGAAACAAATATCCCGAAGAGTCACCATCATAAACTCAATAAGTATTTCGATGTTACAAACGAACTGACCAGGAATAGGTTTAGAGCGAGCTTAAATGCGGTGGAAGTAGGAGCGAGAGGTATAACAGCGAAATCTCTCTACAGTTTATTAAAAGATCGGCCTGTCTAGAACTATCACAAATTCATTTCTAGAACGTACTTCGAAGGCGGCTTTGGTAGAATCATTCAAAATTTGGTTAGGTAGTGGGAGGAGCTCGGACAGTGAAGGTGAGCGTTAATGCATTTTAAAGGTGCCCTTTAAACCTACACTTGGGTCACAAGTCCCAAGCGCTGCTTGGAGCTCCTCTTCCTACAACACGACGGGCCCGGCACCCGCACGGTGAATCCATGGAATGCTAAGTTGTTTCTTCTCATAAACCTAAATCAGACTTATCAATATGTGGTATTTGTCTGAGCTTGTTTGTTTGAGCTTAAACGCTTGAACTTTTTACTTATCATAACAACTTCTTATTGCCAAATGATAAAAAAAAAGTCCGTGAGTCCAGCGACACAGCATCTGAAATGATTCTGGGTTCAATTAGTACTTGAGCAATTACTTATAGAATCCCTGAGGACATTGGTTTCGTCATCCAGACCGGATATTTTTTCATTATTCTCGTATCATAAAACACGTAGAACGGGTAGAACTTACAGTTTCGTGGGAAACAAATGTCCCGAAAAGACATTACCTAATACTTAACAAGTGTTTCCATCTTAGTAATGAACTGAGAGTTAATTTAAATTCGAGCTCCTCGTCTTTCAACGCGATGGGCCCGGCACCCGCACAATCCAGGGAATGCTAAGAAGTTTCATCTCTTTCCTGCAAAATTTCAATATTAAAAAAATATTTCAACAATTTAATGTTTGCATCTCTATATGTCATATACTTTAAAATTTTATAAAATATACGAAATTTCAATCAACCAAATCAAATGATTCACCAATGACAGATCAAATTAAAAAACGTAGTGTTGAGTCACTATATGTACAAACACAACATAAAATATAAATTTTCACAACATAAAATATAATTTTTTTTAGCTTCACGCTTTATCCCGCACACACGGCAGGGTAGGCAGAGGAAACTGCAGGGACCATACGAACCTAGTATTAAGACACTCCGTTGCTTAGTCCCTGCTTTCTCCGTCTCCGCTTTCCGTCTTTTTCGAGGCATTGCGGGTTAAGTGGCGGAACTCAACGCCGCGCTGTGCCCAGTTTTCCAGGGCAAAGAAAATGGAAATAGAAAAATCCATATTCCCCGAGTGGAAATCGAACCCACAAACCGTCGCGAAAAATAAATAAGTGTAATATTTTATAAACAGATGTATATAAAAGCTTCTCGTAGCACCAAGAATGATTCATATAATGTTTGGTGGCTGATATTTTTATAAAGACTGATTACTTCGCCCACCAGCGTCGCTATCGGTCTAGATTGCCTTGATCCAGCTGTCGGCTGTCCACGGGTTGTGTAAATTAAATTAAATCATTACGAGATGACAGAGCTTTCTACTTTTTTATGTACATCAACTACTTGTTCGTTTTGTTTCGTTAGCTTTTATTTTTATTATCTGTGTTTCAGATTATTATAATTGTTTTTTGCAATACATTTTATTGGAAACTTTATTTTTTTGGTAAATAAAAATAATGTTCTATTGAAACTGCATACAATGGCTTTACTGCATGAACTGAACTTTGCCTTAGTTTTTGGTTGAAGTTAGGTTTCTCCTTTTAACTGGTTTATTTATATTTTATTGTGCAAGCTTCAAATTTATCTAATGTAATATTAGTTGTCAAGCTTTCCACTCAACACACAATGTCCCGAATATAAGGAAAATGGAAAAAAATCTTACTGGCCTAATTTTAGGTAATAGAAATAATTTGATGAATTCTTTTTCAAGCAGTACTTGCATTTAACATCAACATTTACGGGTGTTAAGAGTAGTGCTATGTTATGACTACTCTTTATTATCATACACACAGCTTTACGCTATACATAGCAAAGTAGGCAGAGGGATCCGTAGGAATCGACTGAATAGGACCCTCGGTCCCTCCGCTTTCCGCCTTTTCGAGGCGTTGCGTGATGAGTGGCAAAACTCAAAACCACGCTTTTGCTTAGGTGCCAAATAATGGAAAATTCCATCTCCTCAAATGGGAATCGAACGCACAAACCGTTGCGATAAGTAGACGCTACGCATCTGTGCCACGAAGGTCCACAAACGGTCATAATTCTAGTCTCATTTTACTTTTACTGCTGGATATCCTGCCCCAAGAATCTCCACGACCACCGGCCCTGTACTATACGCATCCAATGACCTCCAATGACCTTGACCAGGTCATCAAGGCTTTAAATACAAGAATTATAACACTTAAACACTGCTATATCTCTTAAATTATATATTGTTATTATCTTTTTTTATTATGTCTTCACGCTCTATCACGCACATTTGCAGGGTAGGCAGAGGAAACTGCAGGAACCATAGCAACAATATATCAAATGCTACTAAATTCAACAACAACATAAGAATTACCGCTCTAACCAAGTTGATCCCACAATAGCTCGAAACAATGTAGGCACTCGAATCTGTTACAGCAAAATCTATTTTTACTCTCATTGAATTTCAAAGAAAACAACAAATCACTCTAAATTAAACTTTAGCGATATCCTATTCATTTCCATTCTATTTCTTGCGTTTCTTATAATGCCTTGTCACATTGCTCTTAGCGTTGTCACTGTAAATCTTGGGAGGCAAACGCTTCACGCGCGGCTTTGTTTACGAGGTGATTTAATTATTTCACACTAGTCCGTTCTCGTGAATTTGGTTTGTGACGTTTATTATTTTGAAATATTAAGACGTGAGTGAACTGTTTGTGACAAATTTTATCTAAATTTACCCAGCGTTTTTTTGATTAGCAAGTTAATTTTTAAGTATAAATGTATATAAAATATATGTACATGTAAGTAACAAAATATGTACGTAATAATATCGAAGGAATTCTGATATGTAAATGAGTTTTAGAATTACATTCTTTTATTGTTAATTTCGTAAGCATATAATAAATAAGACACAGTGGTATTCGAACCTTTGCTTTAGACCAAGTTGGCTAATACTATCCGAAAAGCGCAGTGCGTCCAAATTGGTATAAGTTTTCTGTACCATTTATCTTTTCTTAGGTTGGAATTATATGGTAAAATTCCATAAAATGCTATATGTATTTCGCTGTAGGATATATATATATATATATATATATATATATATATATATATATATATATATATATATATATATATATATATATATATATATATATATATATATATATATATATATATATATATATATATATATATATATATATATATATATATATATATATATATATATATATATATATATATATATATATATATATATATATATATATATATATATATATATATATATATATATATATATATATATATATATATATATATATATATATATATATATATATATATATATATATATATATATATATATATATATATATATATATATATATATATAGGAGCCGACCTCCTGGGAACTCTCTTTGCCTCTAACTCGACTCTTGATGACCAAGGTAAGACACCGCCAACGTCCCGAGATGTCTGAGCTCAATGCTGGACATTAAGTTCAGTCAAAAGGCTGTTCGGCGAGCCCTCTCTTCTTTGGACATCCACAAGTCGAGTGGACCTAATGGCATTTCTCCTTTAGTGCTCCGTTCTTGCGCTCCTGAGTTGACACCGGTACTAACGCGTCTATTTCGGCTTTCCTATTCAATCGGCGTAGTCCCGAACTCGTGGAAGAGCGCTCTGATCCATCCGATCCCGAAAAAAGGTGACAGCTCGAATCCGGCAAAGTATAGGCCTATCGCTATCACCTCCCTGCTCTCCAAAGTTATGGAGATTATAATAAACAGCCAGCTACTGGATTATCTAGAGGATCACCAGTTGATCAACGACCGTCAATATGGCTTTCGCCATGGTCGTTCAACTGGTGATCTTCTAGTTTACCTTACTCACCGTTGGGCTGCAGCTGTCGAAAGCAAAGGCGAAGGCCTGACAGTTAGTCTGGATATGGCGAAAGCCTTTGATCGTGTGTGGCATAGAGCACTCTTAGCAAAACTTCCATCGTATGGGCTTCCCGAGAATTTGTGCAAGTGGGTCGCTAGCTTTCTTACCGGGCGTAGCATTAAAGTCGCTGTCGACGGTTTGTGCTCTGATTATTTTCCCGTAAATGCTGGCGTCCCTCAAGGCTGTGTGCTGTCCCCCACGCTTTTTCTTCTGCATATCAATGACATGTTAGAAGATTCTAACATTCATTGCTATGCAGATGATAGTACTGTGGACGCCGTATACTCCGGCCGTGCAGGTCTTTCTCGGGAAAACGTTGACCATTGCCGAATGAAACTTATGTCTTCTATTGAGACCTCCCTCAGTAATGTCTTACTATGGGGTGAAAAGAATCTTGTTCAATTCAACCCCCAGAAGACTCAAGTTTGCGCGTTAACCACTAAAAAAAACCCTTTTGTCGTGTCACCAGTTTTTGAGAACATTTCTCTTAAAGCCTCGCCTACTATCAGTATATTGGGGCTCAGCGTTTCGAATGACTGTCAGTATCGCGATCATTTGGATAGCAAGGCCAAGTTGGCCTCGAAGAAACTGGGTGTCATCGGAAGAGCGAGACAGTACTTCACGCCTGCACACCGATTGGCTCTGTATAGAGCCCAGGTTCGGCCACACATGGAGTATTGTTCACATCTCTGGTCTGGGGCACCCCAGTATCAACTTGAACCATTTGATCGCATACAGCGTAGAGCCGTTCGTATCGTTGGGGACCCAAATATCTGTGAAAGGCTAGACACTTTGGCGCTGCGTAGAGACGTTTCCTCGCTGTGCGTTCTCTACCGCTTATACCATGGGGAGTGTTCTGGAGAACTTTTTGATCTGGTGCCCGCCGCTGAATTCTCCAACCGCACAGTACGACACAAATTAAGATATCATCCCCACCATCTGGACACGTGGAACTCTTCTACTGTGCGGTTCCGTAGGAACTTTTTCCACGCACCACACTAATGTGGAATAGCCTACCTGCGGCAGTGTTTCCTGATCGATACGACATGGGTACCTTCAAAAAGCGCGTCTACGTCCACCTTAAAAGCCGGCAACGCTCTTATAACATCTCTGCTGTTACACAGGGCCGTGGGCGTCGGTGATTACTTACCATCAGGTGACCCGACCGCTCGTTTGCCTTGTCCTTCCCATAAAAAAAAAAAATATATATATATATATATATATATATATATATATATATATATATATATATATATATATATATATATATATATATATATATATATATATATATATATATATATATATATATATATATATATATATATATATATATATATATATATATATATATATATATATATATAACACGACGGTTTCTGGGTTCGATCCCCAGTCGGGAAGATGGATTTTTCTATTTCCATTTTCTTCGCTCTGGCAACTAAGGCAAAGCGCGGCGTTGAGTTCCGCCACTCAACACGCAATGCCTCGAAAAACGCGGAAAGCGGGGACGAAGTAGGCAGGGACTAAGAAACCGGAGTGTCTTAACACTAGTAGTTCATATGGTTCCTGCAGTTCCCTCTGCTACCCTGCATGTGCGGGATAAAAGCGTGAAGCTAAATAGATATATATATATATATATTATATATAATATATATATATATATAATATATAGTATATATATATATATTATATATATATAGATATATATATATAGTGATAATATATATTAATAATATATATTAAATAATATAATATAATAGATATAATATAATATATATATATATATATATATATATATATATATATATATATATATATATATATATATATATATATATATATATATATATATATATATATATATTGGTTTCAATGACGCTGGTTAAACGCTTTCGTTAATTTTTAATTCTATATTTAACAAAGTAAATTCCAAAAGTTTTTAATAAACCGTTATAATTTGCTATATTTAAAACTGATTAATGTAACCTATCATACTATGTTCTTTTTTATAAAAGCTCTGAGTGACGTTCAACTTTTGGCAAAAGATATTATAAATACTTAATAAAGATTGACATTTATTTTATTCAAATATTAAAAGTTCGCCTTTTTATTTTTGTGAAGAAAAATTACTAAGACTGACTAATTTATATATATATATATATATATATATATATATATATATATATATATATATATATATATATATATATATATATATATATATATATATATATATATATATATATATATATATATATATATATATATATATATATATATATATATTTATATATATATATATATATATATATATATATATATATATATATATATACATACATATATATATATATATATATATATATATATATATATATATATATATATATATATATATATATATACATATATATATATATATATATATATACATACTATGTTCATCAAAGTGTTTCAACATTTAGCATTTAAAATATCTAGCCCAGGTGACAATCATTGTTGACACCAACGCTCGCAGTGCTCACGGCGTGAATTTTCAATCTAAATTCCTTCAGAAATAGATTAGTTTTTTCATTATTTCTTCGAAATTAAATTTAGATTTTGTGTAAAATCTTCAGAGATATTGTAATTGTTCGTGCGATACAATATTATGTTATTTATTAGCCATATGACATAGACACTATGGAAATTGTACTATATGTTTAAATTGTACTATAAGTATGTCAATTCTGACAAAGATATAGCTGTTTGTATTATCTAATAATGTATTAAACTTTAATATGCTTGACAAGTATTAGCATGAGTCTTCTGTAACGATAAATTTTGAAAATGTGTAATTACGATGTAATTTTTCATATGAATTGCTTGAGATATTGAATTTAGATGAACATGCTTTTGGATTTCCAAAAGATTTAAATTTTGTGAAACTGAAATATCGATTTCTAAGCTCTAATGTGATTTAAAAAGACACGTTTAACTAGTAAATTTTTAACTCTTATATATTTCTTGTAGATTAATTAATTAATTGTAACTTGAATGACATATAGAAGTCAGCGAACAGCCGAACCTAGAATTTGGATTTTTCTACGTATGTGCGTAATAGAGCATTAACAAAAGAATAGACAAATTACCTTTTACCCATAAAACTAAAAAAGGGATTGGAAGTTTCTATAAAATGACGGTTTTTACATAGATAGGAATGTATAAAATAAATTTAATTATTGTTTAATATAGTGCGTTAGATTTGATTATCTTCCACATATACTATTGATTGTAACATATATAATGATTCATCATCAAAATATAGTAGTACTAATATACATATATCTCTAAAAAAAACTTCATAGTAAAACATATAGCAAACTTTCCACCGGTAAACAACATGAAAGGTGAGCGCGACGACCCCTACTGCTGCAACTCGATACTTGTTTTGACGAAATCTTGGCGACTTTTTGCACTCTGCATGAGTTAAGCGGAATTTGGTTCGCTTTAATTGATATGAAAACAAACATATTGGAATTAGCCAAGGAAATTTTAGTGCCATTAAAATAAATCCTGCGGTATTTTTATAATGTCTCCATATAATACAGAATACAGATATATACGGGTATATAAAACTTAGTATTTATACTACTATACTATAGTAGATTTATGTACCTACCGTGCTAATATTATAGTAGTTATAAAATTAGTAGGGTAGGTAGAGAATGCAGCGCCAATTATTACCGTCCCTACATACCTCTTTCGCCATGTTCACTATTGGTATTAGTAGCCTGCTTCAAAGATCTCTCTAGATTTAGTGTGTAATTATTTTTGTCCCGCATATTGCAGGGTAGGCAGACGGAACTGCAGGAACTATATGAACCTAGTGTAAAGACACTCCGTTGCTTAGTCCCTGCTTTCTCCGTCTCCGCTTTCAAGGCATTGCGTGTTGAGTGGCGGAACTCAACGCCGCGCTTTGCCTAGTTGCCAGAATAGAAAAATCCATCTTTCCCGTGTGGGAATCGAACCCTCAAACCGTCGCATTTACACGGTTACACGGACAATCCTCAATTTTGAGCATCTATTATAGTTTCTAGAGCATCTATTGTACTTTTAAGCATCGATTATTCAGTTTTTTTAATATAATATTGTAATTATTCATCACTAAATTGTCTATGTAATTGATTTAACATTTAAAACTAAAAATCAACAATTATAAACTAAATACAGTAACACTAGAGACATGAGGACCGTCGTGGCGCAGAGGCGCAACGTCTGCTTGTAACGTGACGGTATCTAGGTTGGATTCCCAGTCGGGGAAGATGAATTTTTCTATTTCCATTTTCTTCGCTCTGGTAAACTAAGCAAAGCGCGGCGTGGAGTTCCGCCACTCAACACTCAATGCCTCGAGAAAGGCGGAAAGCGGGGACGAAAAAAGCAGGGACTAAGCAACGGAGTGTCTTAACACTAGGTCCCTACGGTTCCTGCGGTTCCCTCTGCCTACCCTGCCATGTGCGGGATAAAGCGTGAAGCTACAAAAAAAAGAAACTAGAGACATGAATATTGTTCGATAACTTGTTGCATTACATACTATTGATAATAATATCTACATATATAAATAAATTTTCCTTGATATCAACTTACATAGATCTTGTTATTGGGTTTTTACATTTGTGTTTTGTTAAATATTTTATTGGATATAAAAAATATTGAATGATTGTAGGCAGCGTAACGGAATTCCCACTCGGGTAAATGAACATTAAAAATCCCCTATGACGACAAAGTGCTGTACATTAAGTTCTGCTACATTCGAATTAATTCGTTCTCCACTCTCCTTTATTCAAATGAAGAATGGACTATCTTGACACTTGGTTCTCTGTACCACAAGTTTTTTATGCAGGCTAAACGAACCTACCCGTATAGGTATCGGGTAGGCGATTTTCATACATTCACACAAACGTTTATATCTTTTGATTGTGTTAACTTAGAAGTTTCAATTTACGTTCAACGATGAAACATATATCAGGATATGTGGTATGAATTGCATTTAATGCCTCCGCGAAATATTGAGAAAAATCAAACTAAAAAAAATTCTACAAAAATTTTTATAGTAGAACTATAAATGTTCGTCGGGAAATCAACAATCTTTATATTTGCTTTCCAACTGCTTTTAACAGCCATTAAATGAAATACTCATTTAACATATACTACTTATTTAATATATATGTAATATTTATCCTATATAAAAATTAATATAAATTTCTGCTATAACAGATAATGCTGCAGCAGTCGCTACGAAGCCGAAGAGGCGGGCGTACTTGCTTAAAAGGAAGGCGCTCACTACGGGCTTCTTTGATCAGAGCCGAGCAAAAGACGGGGAGAAAGAAAAAGGTTAGAAATATTTGTTTATCCTCATATAAATAGTCCATTTTCCTTTCAAATGACATTAAAATGCATATATGAAACGTTATATATAACGTTTTGACTCATAGATATCCCCTATTCAGGGGCTGTTCATTAATCACATGGCACTCGAAAAGGAGAAGGAGGGGGGGGAACACCCCCGTGTTCACAAAGTATCGTGAAAAATTTGAAGGTGGCTTGGGGGTCTTTATTAATAAATCACGTGTAAAAATCGTTAAATATGTAAAATTCTTTGTAAGTACTAACAATACACGTAACAATACGTATGTTAGAGAGGGATATTGTAGTCTTAAGCCTCACCATGGTGATCACTAAGATTGAGGAAGGTATCAAAAAGTCAAAAAGAGCATCACGTGACTAATATAAAGTACCTAATAAATTCAGGCTTTACTTCGCGAAAGTCCATCCCAACTAAGAAAGGAATTTATAAGTAATAGAAAATATGTTATAGTGTTTAAGTTTGGACATAGAGAATGTAGTTTCAAGAGATTCAATTTCCGGTTTCTAAATTAGGTATATAGCGCAGAACTTAACGCCGCTATATGTTCGTGTCGCTTTGTCCATGACATGTCGTAAGTATTTGTGGTTCTATCCGAGCTACTCTGTTGGGGGTGTATAGTAATATTTTCTCTAGTTTTGACCTTTCATAATACGACCGTATCTCTTGGCTAGCAAGAACAATTGGATTTAAATCTTTGATTTTCCTTATTATATTATTAGTGTGAGAAAGAGATGTTAATGACGTAGTTTAGTCGTAGGGGTTGCGTAGCACGTCTACGTCTATTGTATACTACTTTTGTCAATCATTAAAAATACATTTCTTTATTATTATTATATCTTCACACTTTATCCCGCACATGGCAGGATAGGCGGAGGGAACTGCAGGAACCATAGTCCCCGACTTCTGCCTTTTTTGAGGCATTGCGTATTGAGTGGCAGAACTCAACGCCGCGCTTTGCCTATTTTCCAGAGCGAAGGAAAAGGAAATAGAAAATCCATTTTACCCGTATGGGAATCGAACTCACATACCAGTTTTCATATGTTTCTTTTATAGAAATATTCATTTTTTCTATAATTAATTATAAATAACATTTTTCTTATTTAAATTCCTTCTTTATACAGCATATAAAAAAGCAAAAAAAAAAAATATTTATATAATTAACTATAACATAACAATTTCGTAGTACGTAAATATTTCACAGCTTTTGGCATTTTGTCAATGTGTATCAATAACCCACTGAGTCTAAGAGATAATAATTACGTCTGTCAATATCGTATCGTAGTGTCGGGTTCAATGACGATAGTCATGACTTGCATGACACACGTATAGTTAAAACTATATTTTATTAATAATAATATAATAATATTATTATATATATATATATATATATATATATATATATATATATATATATATATATATATATATATATATATATATATATATATATATATATATATATATATATATATATATATATATATATATATATATATATATATATATATATATATATATATCACTTCCTCGCTTTGGCAAATTGCAATGTTGAATTCAAGCGTGTCCAATGGCATTTAAGATTTAGTAAGTCTTTACAAAATCTTGAATGCCATTGGATTACGAGTACGTTAGTACGTTTTTAACAAACCAATGAGCTCTTTCTGATTTTTATTCAAAAAGCGACATTGGTCCTAACTGATAACAAGTGCTGTAAGCTCTCACAAGTGAGCCAAGGACCCCTTTTATTTTCTATTTATGTTATTTAATTGTGTGTATGAAAATACTACATACCATTTATATTTTTTTTAATTTTCGCAATTATTTTCATAGTCACTATTCTAATTTTTTTGTTTCTCAAAACAAAAATATTTACAATAAAATAATTTTACCAACTTATAACAAATTATACGAAGTACGACATTTGATAACTAATTTTAGAAACACTTCAAATATGATAAATATAATCATATATTTCTTAAATCTGTCTTCTGGGTTAAAAACATTGCAAACTCCACGTTTCACTCCATATGTGTGCCATACGTATTTATGACAGTGAAACGTGGGTATTACAGAAGGAAAATGAAAGAAAGATGAATGCTGTACGTACTCGACCGAGATCGTATCTCCATACGATCTCGATCGAGTACGTACGAGTAGGTACGAGTCAGCTTAGTTGACCGAATTTGCAACGAAGGGATAAATAGGATAGTAGGTACCAGCGAGGATGTTACAGTAAGAATGAAGAAGAACGTGCCCAGATGATTTGGGTACGTCGAAAGAATGAGCAATGCCTCGGTTGATTTTTGAAAACACAGTAGCAATGATACTGGAGGAAGGTCACGTAAAAATTATGAGGATTCTCAGGGAGCATGTATGGAGAGGCTAATAACAGTGGACGAGGCGAAAGAGGTACTTATGCAAAGACCGCAGCGTTTGGCGCTACGTTA
Organism: Dione vanillae; assembly: GCA_037178615.1. Lineage (NCBI taxonomy): Eukaryota > Metazoa > Arthropoda > Insecta > Lepidoptera > Nymphalidae > Dione > Dione vanillae. Next base: position 210,744 of record JAZFAU010000289.1, on the reverse strand, counting down.
TCTCTGACTACCCCGCTAGGGATAAAGCGTGAAAATTTGTATGTGTGTTCATATATAGAGCAGTTGAAAAAAAATTAAGCACTACCACAAAATAATTAACAATTTTTACAACCAAACGAAAAAAAAGCTTGGTGAACAACAAAAAAGTTACAATATCCAGAATATCAATCCCTGTCCGTGCTTGCATACCGGAGACGTTTAGAAGCCAATAAAACGTACACTAGACAGTGCGGCTAATGAATATATCAAACTGATTTACTATATGGTTGTGCCTGTATAGTACCTATACATATATAACATATATGTATATATAAGTGTCGTAATTTATATCTCTTCTCTTTATATCTCTGGCAAATCGTGGCAGGTGGTTTTTCTTCTGTGTCTACTCATTCACAGACCATTAACATATATTATGTATAGTAAAAACTTATTATTTGATATAAAAGGAAATACTATTACGCTCTTTTACTGTAATATAATCTATGATTTTTATAAATAAGAAAGAAAAATTTAAAATCTTCAATTTTATTTTTTATTTAAGCAATTTTTCCACAGATATACTATGCTAATAACAAAAGACATTATAAGCATATAGAATTGCCCCTAAAATAGTCAACCACTTAAAATTTCCGTTTGACGAGAGCATACTTCAACAGATTTTCCACAGCATCAGTAGAAAACGAGCAGTGCACATCTGCCGATGTCGTTGACCATCCCATCGTAAAATCAATACTGACTAAATCCGTGGGAATTCAGAAAGCGTGGAAATTTAAAATAGTGTAGGCGCCGCGCGTACGGTGCTATATATAGCCTATAGTTGAGTATTGTCTGTCATCACCTCCGTATATTGTTCTGGCTTCACGTCGGTCACATTTTACTTTGCTATTCGTTTGATGGAATATTGATATTTATAAATATTGTAATGTAATTTTTAATAATAATAAAAAGTCGTGTAGTGGCGCAGTGATAGAAATTTGTTATAAACACGACAGTTGTGACATCGATTACTACTCGAGGGACTGAATTATGTACAAAGTTCTTTTAGTCCGGTAACAAAACGCCAGCATACGCAGCCGCGATCGCAGAACAGATCGTCAGACTTTCTCAAATGTATTTACAAAAATAAAAAAAGGACTAAGGAAGAAAAGCGGTGTCGGAGAAAGCAGGAACGAAGCAACGGAGTGTCTTAACACTAGGATCCCACGGTCCCTGCTGTTCCCTCTGCCTACCCCGCCATGTGCGGGATAAAACGTGGAACTAAAAAAAATGGAGGAGGCGTTGCGTGTTGGGTGGTCGCCGCGCTTATCTAGTGGCCATAACAAAGCAAATGAAATAAATATCCATTCTCTCCTAATGGGAAACGAACCCATAAGCCGTCACATTTACAGACAGGCACACCTCTGCGCCACAACGATCTTAACAATAAACTTCATAAATAAATTATTTAAATTAACATTATAATTATAAACAAAATTGTTTCATTGACTTCAAGCAAGCGTGAAAAAATTCTTTCTCTTTCAGTATGTACTTAAAAATATTTACAATTCAGAGCAACTGCAAAGCAATTATCGATATAACGCGCTCCCTTTGATATCGCAGATATTACGTGGTGCAAAGAGAATTATTTTAATTGCAACATTTTTTTTCGAATACTTGACATATTAAATTATATCCAAAAATAAAATGAATAAAGAATTTAATAAATAAACAGCTACATTAGCAATACATTTATATGAAATTTTCATACATTAAAATTAAGTAGGATATGATTTTTACAAGAATATTATTTTCATTGTGGTCAATCTAATAAGTTTTTGTTCAATTATGCCTGAGGCTAGTTAAGCTGGATTAGAGGTCACCCTATTTATTTGTTGAGGACCGCGCAGAGGAGAAGTGTCTGCGTATCAATTCAACGTTTTGTGGGTTCGATTCCCCCTCGTGGGAGATGAGTTTTTCCTATTTACATTTTTTGCAAAAAACAAAAATAAATATTACTTAAAATACTTTTAAAAATAATCTAGTTTCAGTTTTCCCAAAATATGTTCAAATTAAAGCTCCACTTTCATCTAATACCAGCGTTTTGTCAAACGTCTAACAAACTGGGCTAGACCTTGTACGCACAATGTGTACGTTACTTCACTTCTTTATAACTTTGCGTGTCGATTGTTTACGTTGAAGTCGTGCCAATTCCCCTTAATACATTATGAAAGTGTTACATTTAAGTTTTTTTCCTTATCGCACCAGAAATTTGGGTCGTACATGTCGAGTGACTCAAAGTGTTTTGGGTTAGTGGCATATTTGCGGGGTTTTTCTTGGTATTTCTTTTGATTGCATGTAATTGTAATGTGGAATTGGTTCTTTAACAAATTTACTACTTAATGTTTTAAAGAAACTGGTGTTATGTAATTTTTTTAATCTATCTCATCGTTATTTAGAATATGTCTTCACACTTTATTCTGTATACGGCAGGGTAGTGTTAAGACACTCGGTTAGGCCTTGCTTACTCTGTCCCTGTTTGGAAATAGAAAAACCTGTCTTCCACGAGGAGGAATCGAACCCACAAACCGTCGAATTTAAAGATAGTTAGGAAGGTATTTAGAATTTCTTTTGTTTAGAAATTTTTAAATATCCTCACTCGAGCATATTGAAGCTCAACGTTAAGTTCCGCCATCAAAATCTATTTTTTTTAAGAAATTTGTTTTTCGAGTAAATTAAATCTAAGTGTTAATTACGCCATAGAAATAATAAATTGAAGCAGAAAGTTGATAATGACATATATTAATAATTATGTCAAGGATAGGCATAGCGAACCATTAAAATAAATAAAAAAATCATCTTATCTGACTGGGAATCGAACCCACAAACGCTAAGACAGTCGTCTAATAATTATTGTCTTGTTATATAATATCGATATGCATAACAAGATGTCTATCTTGTTTTACATTTGTTCATCAGTCAGCGTCGCGTCACATTTCCCTATTGTTTACTGAGTACTCCAAATAGCGCGGCCTTTGTACTATCATTTATAAAATCAACGATCGTTCGACTACTTCCTTAACGCATGTTTAATCTATTTTGATTATAAAATTTAAGTGATTATAAATATTTAGGATAGTTTTGAAAATATATACATATTTAAACGAAACGAGACCGAACCCACGTTCAATGGGTATTGTCCCAACGCTCTAGCCACTAAGCCATATGTTCTTATCGAACATAGACACTCTTACGCTTGTTATATCTTATTTATGTTGTTAGCATTGTAAAATGAATATTATTTCTTTATTTAGTGTTATTTTTTTATTTAAATAATAAAAATCATCATTATATATCCCGCACATAGCAGGGTAGGCAATAAGAACCAAAGGAACCATTGGAATATAGTGTGTTAAGACACTCCGTTCCCTGCTTTCCGCCTTTAACAAGGCAATGTGTGTTGAATGGCGAAACATAACGCTGCGCTTTGCCTAGTTTCCAGAGCGAAGAAAATAGAAATAAAGAAGTCCAATTTCCCCGAATTATAATCGAACCCACAAACTGTTGTGTTTACGCTATTGCGTACGCAGACGCTGCGTGTCAGCGCCACGACATTTCTCAGTATATTACATAAATGTATATATTGTTATAATTAATTTGTAACTGAGTTACGGAGACTGAGCAACGGAGTGTTTTAACACTACGTCCCTCTGGTTCCTGCGGTTCCCTCTACCTTCTGCGGGATTAAAGTGTAAAGACTTAAAAAAAATAACTGAATTATTTTATTACAGAATCTACGGGCAGCGTGTTTGGTATGCCGCTGTCACAATGTGTTGAGACGGAACGTGCTTTACGCAAACACGGTGGCTCTAGAGCTTCGTTAGCATCGCTGGGAGCTTTGGAGAAGGGTGATGATGTAAGTTGACGCACTTGTAATGCTTTGGTTTTCAATTATAAGCTTTTTAGCGTAAGCTAAAAAGCTTATAATAAATAAAGAAATAACATGTTTATCTAACATTAATTCCTTTACAACATCAACCTAAAAAGTATGTAAATACCTTTTAGGTTGATGTTGTAAAGGAATTAATGATAGATAAACATGTTATTTCTTTTATATTTAATATTTAAATATACTTTAGCAACTTATCTATGTTATTAACGATTTCTTACCTTCTTCTCCATATCAAAGTTTAAGCGTATTTTGTATGATCATGGATGCAAAATACCAGAACCAAAATTTTACTTACATCCACATTTAGTTGTCATTGTCACACCCTCATCCATCTCCTTAACATGCAATGGGGAAATCATCATCTACGTAAGAAGAATGAGATGAAGAAGGTACTTTTTCAAGACTGTATTCTTCAAATATAAATACAACATCCAAGTTCACATGGATTTTTTTAAAATAGATCAGAGCCTATTTGTGAACTTAGTATTTTAACTAAAAATTATAAATAAACACTATATTATTATAAATATAAATTATTAAAACTTATAAAAAAGATGTGTTCAACACGAGACCGTCGTGGCGCAAAAACGATAAACTCGACATTTTGTGGGTTAGATTTCCACTCGGTTATGATGTGACAACTAGACAAGCGCGGCGTTGAGTTCCGTCACTCAACACACAATGCCTTGAAAGACGGAAGGCGGTGAACGGAGTGACTTAACACTAGGTTTCCACTCCCTACTTTGCTACAAGCGTAACAAAGCGTGAAGCTTTAAAAACAGCAACTCTGAAAAACTGTTTAATTTACTATAAAGAAAAAGATAAGCTTAAACATTCTGAATACGGGGAAATCCCGTTTAGAATTTAGATTGATGATGTAAGCTTCTTTGATAGTTTAGATTATTTTGCACGTGACGTGTTTGAAATAAAGAGTCTTCGTTTTAATGTAAATTGAAAATAAACATTTTCATGTATTCGCAAAAATAAACACGTTAAACATTTTTCTTATAATTTTGATAAAGTTGTAATTTTTTTTTAGCTTCACGCTTTATCCCGCTTGGCAGGGTAGGCAGGGGGAACTGCAGGGAACCTAGTGTTAAGACACTCCGTTGCTTAGTTGAAGATATATAAAATCTTTTATATGCAAGATACGAAACATTTAGTGGCTAAACACTGTGGTTTACGTTTCGCAACAAGTCTAGCACTTTCTCATAGTTTTTTGTTAACTTAGCCTAGATTATCATATTAAAAACGGCTAAAAAACCCCTTTGTCAAAGAAATAATCTTGAATAGCTAAAAATGCTAATAAAATTGAAAAGCATGTGAATATTACAGAAAAAGAATAATATTTTGTCAAACTAACTATTTAACAGTCGTAAAACCGTACTCTAAAAACGTTGTGCCTTTCTTCTATCATCGATTGGTCTGTGGAACACCTAAACACATAAACTACATAAATACTCAGAATAGTAGAGCAAAAATAGAAATAGCACAGAGCTATCCTATTTTTATTGCAACTTGTATTAACGTGGATGTGGTATAGCTAACAATAACTAACAATATGCAATATGATAATATTCAAACTATTATTACTATGAAATAGTTCATATAGGAATTCCATGTTCTCTTATATATATATATATATATATATATATATATATATATATATATATATATATATATATATATTATATATATATATATATATATATATATATATATATATATATATATATATATATATATATATATATATATATATATATATATATATATATATATATATATATATATATATATAAGTGATTATTTACTTAGCGAAGAGGCCGCCTATTGTGGTATTTTAAGCACCATTTTATACTCAAATATTTATTTTGCAATAAGGAATCGACTATGACCATTTAGTAACGTTTTTTCTGATTTAACTTTCATTACACATCTTGAAAAATCTCTGAAATATCTGTATATAATTGTTATATCACATTATTTTATAACTTGACATTTGGAAGAGATGGAATATCTATAAAAAGACAAAAAGGTAATTATAATTTATATCCTAAATACAATTATATATAAAAAAAGCAAATAGCAATGTATCCATAGTTATTCATATTAATTTTAAACCAAATGCCTATAATAAATATATCTATTTCAGTACCCCATCATGAGATAAGCGACCTTTATATCCACCATACTCCCGTAAATAATGTGTAAATCGTAACTTCCAATATAACATATTTATGATAATCTCAATACTTCAGATATTATAGCAAACGGGTGTACATAAATTATTGTAACGTCATAATACAAGTCTAGTGAAGAACCAAAGTAACTTGAACTGTAGGGATCGAGGAGTGACTCTATTAAACGAAGTGGTTATCGAAATAAGGGATCTAATGTAAGTGGTCGGCAAAACGTTTTGGCATGCGGCATTCGAAGTGCAGAAATAGTTCACTAATGCAAGCCAAGACACGCTGCACGTTTGGGTTGCACCTGGACCTATCCACTATTGGTACATGCATTTAGGTATTCAACGACATCCGATCATATCTTTATTGTGTAAATGTTGAAAATATTTAGAGTTGATTTAAATCATCTCGCATCTGTTGCGTGGGAAGTAATTATTTAGTTGTATTTTGAGATTTGAGGGAGAGGGAATGTCCACCGTCCAATATATACAAAGATTGTTGGATCCTAACGGTCCTAGACCGAAATTTATATTGTTAAAATAAAAAATACATATAATATCATATATTTTTTATTTTTCTTTAACTTCCTCATAGGAAAGAAGGTGAAGGTAACAAAGTTAATGATAACATAGGGTATACGTTCTGCATTGTTGCATGGAGAGAGAATCGAACTCAGAACAATCGCAATTACAGGCACACAATGTGCCGCTGTGCCATAAAGGTCTCCATATTAGTTAATAATTTGACTTCAAAAAAAAACAACTGCAGCCTTAGAATATACTTAAAACTATAGAGGGTTACAGTGGCCTACTTAGCAAAAAATTAATACAATAAAATAAAGAAATACTCTTAATGGTAAACTTGAACACGTCGTAAGCCGTAAATTATATTACATTTATATAAACATGATTTACGTCTGACCGTAGTGTAAATACTATGGTACGTACGCGGCGCTTTATGCAGCGATCTTATTATTGCTTTACGCAATAAACAATTACACACGGACAGATGTGTATTGATATATATATATATATATATATATATATATATATATATATATATATATATATATATATATATATATATATATATATATATATATATATATATATATATATATATATATATATATATATATATATATATATATATATATATATATATATATATATATATATATATATATATATATATATATATATATATATATATATATATATATTATATATATATATATATATATATATATATATATATATATATATATATATATATATATATATATATATATATATATATATATATATATATATATATATATATATATATATATATATATATATATATATATATATATATATATATATATATATATATATATATATATATATATATATATATATATATATATATATATATATATATATATATATATATATATATATATATATATATATATATATATATATATATATATATATATATATATATATAATATATATATATATATATATATATATATATATATATATATATATATATATATATATATATATATATATATATATATATATATATATATATATATATATATATATATATATATATATATATATATATATATATATATATATATATATATATATATATATATATATATATATATATATATATATATATACGTTGTGGCACAGAGGCGTGACGGTTTGTTAGTTCAATTCCATTCGAGGAAGATGGATATTTTCGTTGCCATTTTCTTTGCTCTGGCTAGTAAGTAAGCTCGGCATCGAGTTCCGCCTCTCAACACGTAATGCCACGAAAAGGCGGAAAGCAGGGTACAGAGTGTCTTAACACTAGGTTCCCAAAGTTACTGTGGTTCCTTCAGCTCTGACGGACAGACTGACAACATAGTGATCATATAAGATCCTATGAGACCTGATATTGTCCTTGTATTAAAATTATACATTATGTTGTTTTTTAATTTTATATCAAGATATTACCGTGGTAATTATTGTAATAAGATATTGAAAATATTTTCAATGGAAAATACTCGTAGTTTAAGAGGTTAATAACAATACGACAAAAATAGATTTGTTTTCCTTCGTACGTTTTAACGAGTATATTTTTTAACCTTATAGAATTCTTACCCGTTCTTAATTTAATCTGCACCTGTAATGTCTGCGTCTCTTCACATCAAAAATATTATTTTTTAAATAATAGCCTCAATGAGTCGATCGATCGAATTCTACCGTAAATAAATCTAGTTCTTCTGTAATTAAACATTTAGGGTACTCGATTAACTATTTTTATGATTTTTAAAGTGTTAATCCACACTGAGGATATTTATTTATTTATTTATTTTCCACTTAGAGTCAATAAGGTGATCACTTGTGTACGTCAGATAGAGCGAACGGAGGTAGAGCATTTGATAATAAATATCGAATTGAACCCCTCTGAAACCTACACACTCCACGACTTAAAACTAAAGTTACTAGGGTTCCAAGCGCGGCCTGGTGAGAAGAGCCCACAACAAACATAAAAATTTGAACGTAGCACTTAAAATACAAAAGCGAGAGATAGTTTAAAAAGTGTCTTAACACGGTTTGAACTGACTACCCTTCTCTTTACAGAAGACAAAAAAAACTAAAATATATATGCATATAAAATTCACACAATTACAGCAGACGACACCCCAGACATGCGTAGGAGTTTTGGAAATGCTTAAAATGTATGACATAGGAATCGAGCGATGTTTACTCGATACATCAAACCGATGTCAGCGCTCTATAGTTTTGATTTATGAACGCAATCGAAATAGACTCGGTTTGTGGAACTATTAACTTTAGTCAGATTGTATGGGCTTGGATCGTTAACTGAAATATTTTGATGATTTACTTTGTTGGGTTAATTTAAGGTAATTAAACTGATTCGGATTTGAGATGGCAGCTATAAATTTTTTATTTATATTTCACGTAAGAACTCATTTGCACTTTTAAAGGCACTTTACTAAACGTAGTCAGTAGAAACGATATACTTATTTTTCGGTCAAATTTTCCGTATATAAAAACTTATATATTAAACGATTACTAGTTTCATTTAAATATAAACATATAATACAACAACAACGTCATGTATAATTCAGGAACACGGAAGGTAGATCTAAAGAAATCGTAAAACGCGTGTAGCTATTAAATATTTGTGACAAGCTCAATTTAACAAATAACGAGTTAAGCAGGAAAATTTCTTGCTTAAAATAAACAAGACTGGCATAATTTTTTTCATAGTGACAGAATATAGTGTTCAGACACTACGATCTCCGGATTTACTAAGAGTCTTTCAAGTACAGGAACTTAAAATCCGGCTATCTCTTGCCAGAGAGGGAATATGAAAATATGAAATCCAGTGTCAAAAGTCAAAGTCAAATAACTTTATTTAATATAAAAAGTAACATTTGCTTGATTTTTTGAACGTCAAATATTTTATTTAATTTACCACTAGTTCACTAAAGTTAATGCATCAAAACTGAAAAGAACTCAGCGAGAATATCTCTATTTCTTTTGTTTTGACAAAACGTTGTTTTACGTTTTTGATGATAGTTATATATAAGTTTCCTAACGCATTCAAATTTTTTTAAACAATTGACAGTAAATAATTATAAGTTTTTTTTTTCGTTTACCTATAATGAAATATACGTTTCTAAACAAAACGCCGAACATCTGTCAGGTCATTAAACAAAAAGCAGATAGGCGAACCGACCAATAGGTCAAATTTGACGTAGCGCAGCGTCACGATGGCGTCACTCATATCTGGTTACCTGGGCGGCCTTACAGCGGCTGTTTTCATTAAGGCCACGATAATTTTATCGTATGACGCGTCCCGCTCATCTCGGTACCGACACAAATAGACAAGCAACTTTGCAGGCTATTCCGTGTTGCTACATGTCGGTCGAACCCCCTTGCGTCCGTGAACTCTTGGGTAAAATAGAAATTATTCTTTATTATAGTATATAGGTACACGCTTTATCCCGTTCAAAGCGGGATGGGCAGAAGAAACCGCAGGAAACGTGGGAACCTAGTGTTAAGACACTCCGTTCCCCGTTTTCCGCCTTTCGAGACATTACGTGTTGAGTGGTGGAACTCAACGCCGCGCCTAGTCGCCAAAGCTAAGAAAAATGAAAATGAAAATCCATTTTCGCCGAAAGGGATTCAAACCCACAAACTGTCACTTGACTTGACTTGACTTAGATATTTGATTCAGATGTTGCATTTAAACTTTAATCTTCGTAGAACGAAATTATTACATACATACATAATAGCGAAATTCTTAAATGGGAAGGAGTGCTAAAAGCTACGGTCGCTATATCATTAACCCCTTCATACATGCTCTCCAGAGGTCCTTATTCTCTCACACTTTGTTCTTGGACTTCAACCGAAGTCTGTCTCAACTTCTCTTACAAATTATATTCAAAAACTTACGCTATGTATATACGGAAAAAATGATCCAGTGGCTTGCTAACGCTTGAGCAACTTAGCTATAGCTTCTATTGACATTTAAAATAGAATATTTTCTTGTATATTTTCTGTAATATATAAGGTTTTATCTAATTTAGGTACAATATTTTGAAACTTATGAACAATAACTTTATATGGCGTCGTCGTGGCGCAGAGGTGCAACGTCTGTCTGTAACGCGACGGTTTCTGGTTTCGATCCCCAGTCGGGGAAGATGGATTTTCCAATTTCTATTTTCTTCGCTCTGGCAAACTAGGCAAAGCGCGGCGTTGAGTTCCGTCACTCAACACGCAATGCCTCGAAAAAGGCGGAAAGCGAGGACGGAGAAAGCAGGGCCTAAGCAACGGAGTGTCTTAACACTAGGTTGCCTCGGTCCCTGCAGTTCCTCGTAGCTAAAAAAAAAACTATATGTGTGCAAAATCTCTTACAATTTACATGTATTTGATCCATTTATGATTGAGTATAAAAGCGAAACGAAAACGAAATTCAAAGAACATTTTCAATCAAAAACTACTTCATATAAAAATGAAACGTAAATATTATAATAATGGTAGCAATTTAAAATACCAACCGAACTAAATCTTGACTAGAAAGATTTATTTGCGATGAAACGTTACGCGTGTTTACCTACAAATCAGAGAGAGTGCTCCTCTGACGTCCGAAGTATCACTCGTCATAATCGTAAACTTATATCTACATAAATGTCCATTTCTTTTGATATAGAGTTTCGCAACAATTTACAATTTGATGCAGAATTTGAAATAAATATACTGAAGTAAAAATGTTCAGTCTACAAATTAAATTATTTAATGTAAGAAATGTGGTATGTGGAAGAGGACTTTAAGATATCTTATGTTCTTATGCTACGGAATAAAGCATGAAAGTTAAAAATATCAGCTAAACTGCTAACTACAAGTTTATTGCAACACATGAGTTAAAATATCTCTTTAAAATACTAAGGTGCAACGTTCGCAAGAAGACGCGGGTTCAAATTCTGCTAGGTTCAAATTTTTATGTTTTCTTTAAGTATTACACTAAGATGCTTTCATATTTGTGTAAAAGCTTTTCTTGTAATTCAATTCAAACTTCTATTTCTTCAATTTTCAGAGCGAGTCCTGTGACTCAGGAGAATGGGGCTGGTCAGGATTAGAAGAAGGCGGCGGTGGTCCGAGAGTACCAGCTTTGGTCACAGCGTGCTTGGCGCATTTAAGGCGGCATGGCTTGCGCACTTTAGGACTTTTCAGAGTGTCATCCTCTAAAAAGAGGGTTAGACAGGTGAGTTAAGCATTAAGTAACAATGGAGTTAATTTAAAGTTTTAAATATTTTTTTGCATAGGTTATTTATATGCACGTCGGTGGGAGAGAAATATTTATAAATAGAAAATTTGAAGGAAGCTTTCTTAAAGTTATTTGAAATATTATAAGATAAACTATATATGAAGGTACTGATGCTTTACAGCTCTGACAAGAAACGAGACGTTATATGGTGTAATGTGACAGCTTGGTGTAATATCAATCTCTTCCTACAGCTAAAAGTGTAGTCAAACACCAAATGCTTGCAATATTGATATAGAAATATGAAAACTCCGTAAATTTTGAAAATAATAATCAAGTATAGACTAAAATGTTTTGTAAATATTGAACAAAGTACAGTTGATATAGCAAACACTCGCTACAAACGGTTGCTATGACAGAAAATAAAGTGGTAAATCTAGCCAAGGCGAGTTTACGGATCGGATTCGTACACGCGCTTGTAAGAATAAAACATTTACTGACGGAATTAGATGTTTTCTAACGTATTGGCCGTTTCTATCCATGCGCGTCGTTGACCCAAATTGAAGGTACTTTGTGGGAAAGTGGCTTAGGCATGATTATTATGATTTTTGTTAATAGTAGAACTTCACTTCAGGGTCACGCCGTAGCGCAGTGCAGAAATTCCAAAACACTGCATTTGTTAGATCAAACGCCTAAGAATTTTTGAAATATTCTCTTGATATGGGATATAAAATGAGTAATTTATATATATACAGCTTCACGCACATCCTTTATCCTGTACATAGCAAAGTAGGCAGAGGGAACTGCAGGAGCCGTAGAAACCTGGTATTAAGATACTCCGTTCCCCGTTTGCCTTCTTTTTTCGAGACATTGCGTGTTACGTAGCGAAACTTAACGCCGCACTTTGCCTAGTTGCCAGAGCGTAAAAAATGGAAACGAAAAATTCCTCCTTTCTCATGTAGTAATTGAACCAGACGCTATGCCTCTGCGCTACGCGCGTTTTCACAATTTCTACAATTACCATTTGAATAAGGCAGATCCCCCAGTTTTTAAGCATTCTTCTAGTGTTATATAGGTAATGCTCAATTTCCAGCTCAGAGAAGAATGGGAGCGTGGTCAGGAGGCAGCGCTAGACTCCGCAGTATGTCCACACGACGTAGCCACATTGCTGAAGGAATTCTTACGAGATTTACCAGATCCTTTGCTGTGCAGGGACTTGTACTCAGCCTTTTTGAATACGCAAAGTAAAATTTCTTAAATCTTCTAAATACAGAATTTTCTTAAAGCTGCTTTCTAGCAAGCTGGCCCCAAAATTTCAGGAAACTATTGTAATCTGTAATATTGTATTAAACTTTTATACGTATATACTTGCCGATAACGTCACATGTAGTTCAAATACCTCCTTTTTGAATAAATGAACTTAATGAGAATTTCAACGTAATTAATATATCTTATATAGCTCTACTATATCTTATATAGAAAGAAATTTACAGCAAAGACGTAAATTTTCACACTTCTATATTCCAGAAATCCGCAACCGTCGTCTCCAATGGGAGGCTCTCCGTCTCATCGTGCAGCTCCTCCCGGCGGCGCACAGAGACACCCTCAACGCTCTGCTGTCGTTCCTCTCGCAGCTGGCGGAGCACGCGGAGGACGACCAGCAGCCCGGCAACAAGATGGACGCGGCCAACCTCGCCACTATATTCGCACCTAATATATTGCATAGGAATAAACCTAATGAGACTGCTAAGTAAGTGTTATTCGAAGTTAAAATTGGTATAAATTTGTCTATATAAATAATTATTATAATTATTTTCATTACAATTTTTTATAATAACTAAAATAAAGATTTTGAATCTTTCGCTGATATGTTTGCAACTGTAATTGTAAACGTGACAGTTGTGATTTCAATTTCGACATTTCCTTTCGTTCTTTTGATTCAAATTTTTATTGTTGAAAATTTGAGCGAAATGTGGAGTGATTTAACACTAAAATCCGTAGATAGTCTTAGCGTCAAATAAACATAGATCTAACCTGTATAAAATTAAATAAAAAGCGAAATGACTTCCTGTCCATTCCTTTTGAGTACCAATTAATCATTGACGGAATGTGGAGATATTTAACACTAAAATCCATATCTAATATACAAGGATCCCGTCAAATAAACAATCATCGATCCTGAATAAAATGAATGAAACAGCGCCGAGCAGTTGTCAGTTAGCAACTTTAATTTTAAACGCGACTTTCTTTTTAAATTCCACTTTGTTATTGACAAATTGAACGGAATTAACACTAGAATTCATATTCAAATCCTAAAGTGAAATAAACATAGATCAATCTAAAAAATAGCGCCGAGCAGCTGTCGGAGCGCGCGGACGTGATCAACGTGGTGCGGCAGCTGGTGGAGCGCCACGCGGAGCTGTGGTCGCTGCCCGCGGAGCTGCTGCACGAGGCCTACATCCACCTGGCGCACAGCGCGCCCGCGCACCTCGACTCCTTGCTGCTGCGGAGAGCCGAGTGAGTCCACTCTCTTCTCTGTTTTTGTACTTTCCGATGCAACTGTCGTTTCTCATTTATTTATGACTTTATAAATTATGATAAAGGCTTGCTTTGAAAATTAAATTATTGTTTTAATCTATTTCAAATGTATCAATGTTGTCAAATAATAATTATATAATTGTAATTGAGTTACAAAAAATGTCCCGCTGAGTTTCTTGCGCTAGTTCTTCTCAGGTCTGGGGCATTAACTTTAGCCAACCGGTTGTAATTGTTTGACGTTCAAAAAAATTAATCATGTTTTTTTGTTTTTAATACAAGATTCATTTGAAAAGAAAACGAATCTTGTATTCTTATTTAATGTGAATTAGATTATTATTTATTTATTTAGTACCTACTATTGTAAGAAATTTGAAATTGTCAAATTCAAGGCTTTATTCTTAAAGCCTATTTGACTACATTTTTTTTACAAAATTAAAACTAAAATTAATACCATATACGTATTTTTTAGCTAAATCTATTTTCAAATACTTATAATTAAATGGACAGGGCAGAAAATTTCATCGTTTAAAATTAGAAATTACACATTCTTCCACAATTAAGAAAATATAAAAAAAACACCATCAAAATATATATTACAGATGTGCCTCAGAGTGTTCGCACTCAAACTCAAACTCAAACTCGGAGAACAAGCGACTCTGGTCTCGCGAGAGCTTCCTGCACGCCGCCGCCAACACCGCCGCGCCTGCCGCCAGGTGAGACAGAGACGGAGCATGCTTGCGTGCAGGGCGAGAGGGACGGAGATAGTGTGAAGGGCGAAAGAGGGAGATGGAGATATAACTAGTGAATGTATATATGTATAAGGAAAACGTGTGCGAAACAGAGAAGCATTGTTACTTACATACATAGAGCGAGAGAGGCAGACATATTACGAATGGCATTACATTTGTGTGTGAGAGTGAGATAGAGATAGTACGTAGAGTGAAAGAGGGAGATGGAAATATTACTAGTGAATGTATATATGTATACGCGTCTGTAGGTTCTAATATACACGTCTAGTTATATATAAATGAGAGTGTGAGAGAGACAAAACTTTAGCAATATATAAGAAAAATAAGTTTCCAAATTTCCAATTAATTGTATAAAACGCTTCAAAGATTTTTTGAATGGATTTAAATTAATAATAAAAGTGTAAAAAGTAAAATTTTCCTTTTCAAGCGGGCCTTTTTCCTGAACCCGCACCTCTAAGAAACAGGCAAAGCCAATTCCCCTATATAAAATTTATATATTTCTAAACATTGGCATTTTCTCGATAATCAATTTTTATAACATTACAAATTAATAGGTATATTTACATATCATACCAAAAATCAATTTACTTAAAACACTTACACACATTTCCCGAAGTTTGACAAAATCACAAGCTTACTGTCATTGCTAAGCTCACATTGAATTTTGACAGCTTTTGACAGAAAACTTTTTACACCAATAATCAACTAAATATATGATTAAGCTGATGAGTTTGTATGGCGCACTCTAATCTCAGGAACTTCTGGCTTGAATTAAAAAAAATATTTATATGATAATTATTTTATTAACAAGCGCCGCGGGTCAAAACAGTTTAGCACACGTACATACATTATTGCTTTTTTATGACTTCACGCTTTATCCCGCACATGGCAGCGTAGGCAGAGGGAACTACAGAAACCATAGGAACCTAGTGTTAAGACACTGCGTTACTTAGTCCCTGCTTTCTCCTCTACATTTATATACAAATAAATACATATAAATACTCATAAATGATGTATATATCCCAAGGATGGACCGAGGGCGACGCTCTCGAGCCGCCTCGGACACTTCATCCGCTTCTCTCGCTTCCACCATCACTTTTTTCACGAGGCAAGATTAATGGCGTACATATTGCATGGCTTTTGTATTTGCATGAAACCAAACTCGTACTTATGTATATGGCATGGCAATAATAGGAAGACTAGATTTTAGTTGGGCTCTGGATATGGGAAGTTGTAAATAAATAAAATTATTAGAAACATTTTTTTAACATTAAGTTATTATTATACGTCACGAGAAATTATTTTATTTGGAAAATCCATTTATAGTACAATTGAAGCTCGCGCCTTGCATACGTTATTAAAAAAAATCGTTTGTTAAATTGTTATTTAACAAACGATTTTATAAATTTATTTTATATAAAATTGTTACCAGTATGCCATAAGTATCATTGCTTTAAATACACCCGAGCTATATACCAATTTCTAACAAAGTAGTATATTTTCAATAATTAAATAAATAAGAACTTAAGACGAAACCTTCAATAATATTTCAAAACCTCTTAGTAAAGATACCTCTTAGTATATATACATATATATATATATATATATATCTATATATATATATATATATATATATATATATATATATATATATATATATATATATATATATATATATATATATATATATATATATATATATATATATATATATATATATATATATATATATATATATATTATATATATATATATATATATATATATATATATATATATATATATATATATATATATATATATATATATATATGGGCTGGTAGAGAGTGCTTTGTGGCGTTAAGCCCGCCTTTTGTACATGTTACTCCTTGTATTATGTGCAATAAAGGATACATAAATAAATGTTCTGTCACATTTCAAAACGTCTTACTAAATATCAAATGAACATACCGACTTATTTCGGGATACCACCCTGCAGGGTCCGCAGCAGCGAGGAGCGCGCCAGCAGCGGCGTGGTGAGCTCCCCGCCGCGCGACTCCGCGCCCGACTCCAACGACTCCGCCAGCGACTACAACGAGGTTTGTATGTAGGCTATTGCAGTTCGCTGCTGGGTGCGGGTTCCTTTTAGGGTACACCATGAGAAATGATCTCCCGTTGTAGTCATACACTCCTTGTTAGCCTTCTGTAAGATATCGGTCCATTTTCCAGACGTGCGTCTGCTTGCCGAGGCGTTTTTTATGCTTTTTTTATTTCAGCGACTTGTATGCGTTTTATTTTGTAGGTATATATTACTACTATATTGCGTATATACGACAGTATATATAAATTTATCTTGAGGCGTAAGCGTCTGCCTGTAAACGCGACGGTTTGTGGGTTCGATTCCCACTCGGGGAAGGTGGATTTTTCTATTTCCATTTTCTTCGCTCCGGAAACTAGACAAAGCGCGGCGTTGAGTCACGCAATTCGCACTCAACACGCAATGCCTCAAAAAAGGCGGTAAGCGGCGACGGAGAAAGCAGGAACTAAGCAACGGAGTGTTTAACACTAAATCCCTATGGTTCCTGCAGTTCTCTCTGCCCACCCTGCCATGTGCGGGATAAAGAGTGATGCTAGAAAAAAAATCTTGAGAGATACTCAAATATGATTCAATTAGTTTGACTGAAATGAGATTTTTTTATGATTTTAGTAAATATTTTCTCCAATGCTAATATGGAAAAAGAAATAACCTTAAAATAACTCAATAAGCATTTTCTAATCAGTCAAGGAGTCTAAGCATGCATCTGTCATAAAGATATATATGCCTGTATATATTATATATGTAGTAGAATAAATAAATAAATAAAGATTTTGTATGATATCATCTTTCATGTTTTATTACAAAATTTTCAAATAGCCTATTAGAATTTTGTATGAAAAATAAAACAAGTGCTTAAGCGAGGTTATAATGAGCGTATCTAAATAAATAACTGAGTTAAGAATTATCAATACCTTTGTAACAGGATCATTTTTCCCTTTAACGATATTTATACGTGCTGTGTAACGCGTGAGGTGGTCATCATTAAATACGAATGACGTAAAGGTCTCGTACTACAAAAATACTTTAAAAAGTAGTCAATCTGTCTGTTTCATTCGAAATATAACCGAAAGAGAAAGAGATATATCTCTTTCCCACTCTGAGAGGATAGTGTTCGCTCGCGTCATACTTGACAAATGGCGTTTTATTTTGGAACAGTAATAAAATTATTTATTTAAAAAAAATATTTTTGAAAATATAACTTATTTTATAATTATACCGCGTTTATAAAGGCTAGTTAATTGTTTTTGAATTAAGGTCGCAGTTACAGCCACACCTGTATATATCCTGGCTTATGGAAATTATATACCTATTAACAGATCCATAGCTAATTAATTTTAATCTTGTTTAATACTCCAGGGTTGTAACATATCAGAAGACGAATGCGTGATCACAGCATCTCTCCACATCCCGATGGTGCGAACGAGACGGCGTTCCTCATCTTCTTCATCAGCCCTACGCGACTCCGCTGTTGGTTCTTCAGCTGCTTCTCCATCACCCGCCGACAGTTCTTCTCCACCCGCCACTCCACCGCGGCCATTGCGTGACCGAACTGGCCGACACGATGAGAGACAAGCTGACCGACAGATTGGTCGACTTGTAGATATCGATAAACAAGTTGACCGACAAATCGTTAGACATGTGGACGTCGACCGACAGATTGCCCGACATATTGATGTTGACCGACAAGTTGACCGACAAGTTGAGAGGTTAACTGAGAGACACGTCGACCGGCAAGTTGAGCGACACCCGGATATTGACCGACTTGTGGCGTTCGGCAGGTGAGATATATATGTTGGCTTTTTATTATATTAAAAATAGTGTTTATCTAACAACAAATTCTTGTTGATATTTGTATGCTTGAAAGCAATTTTTGATTTGTTTGTTGAAGGAAACATATACAAAATTTCAATGACATAAGGTATAAAAACGCATAAAAAATCCAAATAACGAGGCTGGATCTCATGACCATGAGACGTGACCTCTTGAAAATCGTCCAAGAGGCAGAGATTCCAGCCTCGTGCCGGACTTGGCAACGGTTCAAATGCATAAGTAATATCAAAAAATTATAAAAGCATTTATATTCGAAATATATCCACACTTAAAACTTAAATTATATTCCAGAGAGAGAAACACGTCGGACGCGCGCGCCGTCGTCGTCAGACAACACGACGAGACCTCCGTCTCCACGCGGGTCGCGACGCGCCACGTGCGGCGCGAGGAGGCGCGCGACAGGAAGGAGGAGAGGCGGGAGGAGAGGCGGGAGGGAGTCACTCTGTACAAGCGGAACGAGCTGATATCGAGCGCGCGCGCGCCGCCGTGACGCGACGTGACGTGACGTGGTGACGCGCCGTCACGTCGTGACGCCGTGACGTCGTGACGTCGTGACGCGCCCAGCGCACTGGTAGAGCGTGTTTTATTTATATATTTAGAGGAATAAAAGTATTTTTTACGATCTTTTGGTGATTTTTCTTTGATTTTTAATTTAATATTTTGTTGAAAATCCTTGATGCTTGTTCAAAATAATATCCCGAAAAGAGAACTGTTTGGATAATGGAAAATAATTTTTTTTTCAGATATTTTTAAATCTTACTTCACATTAGAGAAACAATTAATTTTCTAATAAGCCTATAAACATAGGCAAGGCAAGTCAAAGTCAAAGTCCAAAGTCAAAGTCAAATAGTACATGGATCGTTTTTTCAACGTCAAATGTAACGATCCGTAGGTCAGTTGTAGCTTTCATATTTAGTGACCTAAATGTTTTAAAAATTTATTCTCTTGGAGTAACTAATTTAAATTTAAAGTCTAGTTGGTACGCTCTCCTTAAGTACTAAATGAAGCGACCGATTATGGGAGGTATAAGAACTACCTTAGAAAATAAACAAAAAATAAAAACATTAAATATAAAAGAAGTTATATATTGTAAAAAAATTAAAGCCAAAATAGAAATGTTATCGTTATCTTCTATGCAACTTGTCTCTCATGATAATAGCGCCGAGCTTCGACACGCCATCTTGGTACTCAGTTTTGCCTAGCGGAGGAACAGCGGCTGTGGTTTCTGGAATATATATGTAAATATGTTTAGAAAATTAAAAACAATATTAAATTTGTAATCTACGACATGATAAATAAAAAATTGTACCGAATTGATATAAGATTCGTTAATAAAATATAAAATCTAGAGACACGGCAAGGATTTACAACAGATTAATTTCATATGTAATTTTTTTAAATGTTTTAAAATTTATTAGAAGGTTTATAGTTCTTTTACTCAGTAATAATTTAAGTAATCACTAACGACGGAGAGAGGGGACGGAGTTAAGGAGATGTCAAGTGAAGTATCGAGAATTGCGTGTACATTTCGGAAAAAAAAAAAAACAAAATTAAAGACCCCTATTATTATTTATTTATTTATAAAGTCGTGAGATCGCTCTGGCAACTAAACAAAAACGCAGCGTCTAGTACCGCCACTCAACACACAATGCCTCGAAAGAGGCTGAAGGCGGAGACTAAGCAACGGAGTGTCTTAACACTAGGTTCCCACAGTTCCTGCAGTTCCCTCTGCCTCCCCTGCAATAAAAAACACAAGCTGTCCATGTCCCGCTCACCGCACTTGGCGCGCACGTCGCCGGCGGGCGCCTGCTTGGACATGGTGCGCGGCGTGGTCATGCGCGGGCGGGGCCCCACGCGGCACGGGTCGCCGGGCAGCCGCAGCGGCGCCGCGCACGGGCCCGCGCCGCTCTCGTCCGCCGCCCGCTGCAAGTTGTCGAACTTCGCCCCGGGACCTGGAAAGGAGTATTTCAAAGCCAAAGTCAAGTAAAGTAGTTTTATTCAAAATGCGAAGTTACGTGCTTCATTCTTGGAACGTCAAATTATTTATTTAATTTACCACCGATTCGCTAAATGCCTCAGACTTGAGAAGAACCAGTGCAACAAACTCAGCGAGGCTTTCTCTGTTTATTTTTCATATTTTTTTAATTTACATTTCATTTTAATAAGATCTTTAATTTTCACAATTTTCATTTATTTCGCTCTGGCAACTAGGCAAAGCGCGGCGTTAAGTTCCGCCACTGAACACGCAATGCCTCGAAAGACGGAAATCAGGGACAAAGCAACGAAGTTTCTTAACACTAGGTTCGTATGGTTCCTGCGGTTCCCTCTACTTACCCTGCCATGTGTGAGATAAAGTGTGATTTTATACATTTTAAATAAAATAATTTAAATGAACTGCCAAAAAGCGCAGGATACAGTCAACCCATTCTGCAGGATCCAGGGCAGTACGCGAGGCAACTCAGGAACTGATGGCGGTAGTTTGATATAATAATTATATCAAATGACGAAAAGACAAATGTCACCTTGAATGGGAAGGACCATTAAAAAAAAACCTCAGTCTACCTGCAAATCGTGACCACGGATAACTGCAAAGTGTTCAAAACATTGAGTTTCCAAAAAATGATCCAATATACGCGATTAATCCGTTTAAATTGTTGTACTTAAAAAGATCTTTTTTTGCTTAAAAAGGTTTTTTTTAATTTATTTACTATATTATATTATAACGAGAAATATGTATTATTTTTGTTTCTGTTATAAGTTTGGGCCCTCCTTTCTGATTACCTCCTACATGTCAATTTCTTAAGGCTGCGTAACATCAGCCATGCTTTCTCTGTCAGTCACAAAGTAAAATAGCAGAGTTTAACGCCGTCGCACTCTACCCCTATCTAAGTTAGTTTTTTTTTCATTATGAACATATATACTTATAATCATTAGAAACTATTACATATATATATATATATATATATATATATATATATATATATATATATATATATATATATATATATATATATATATCTATATATATATATATATATATATATATATATATATATATATATATATATATATATATATATATATATATATAATATATATATATATATATATATATATATATATATATATATATATATATATTATCCGAACTTAATACATAAAACTCTCTTATACAAAATAAGCAAGTTTTTAAATTAAACACAAACTCATATAAATACTTACCAGCTTCACAATAGTCTACTTGGTACGTAGTCTTGTTGCGGTCGCGGTCGATGCGCTGCTTTAGTTCGGGGCCCGCTTCGTTCTGTAAGATGCTGTACAGCATTGGATACTTCTGTTGCAACTGGAAATATATGAATAATAATTTATAAACAGTTTCATATAGCAGAGTAGGTAGAGACCTAATTAGATCAAAACCAAAAATATATACGAGTAGTGCAATGTCGGCTTTATTACATTAAATTTATCTTTACACAAAGTTTTAAATGCAAAAACTTAGGGTAGAAGTTGTAATGTTGGTACATAAGGCGGATGTTTTTAATTTCGTTACGGATTTTTTTTTTGTATAAAAAATTTTTAATTTATTCTTAATAAAGCTTAAATAGGACCAAAACAATCGTGTAAAAAGCCTAACTATATTAACTGTTATTATGATTACGAAACGTTTAAAAGTGGAAGGTTGGTGAGTTTTAGGGGTTAGTACAGAACAATATTACAATACGTTACAAGGAGGGTTCAAACGGTACTAAAATAAACAAATAAAAATAATTCATAGCCCGGAGTGGTAAGTGAACCCAGAGAACCCAAAGAATCCAAAAAACCCGAGTGCAATTGAACCCAAAATTAACATTTACATCATGAGTTGCGTTATTACAGCATTAAATAAACGTACCTTGTCTAAGAACGCGTTGGGTTGATCGTATCGCGACGTCGGCGTCTCCGGACTGGCGGCCACTCGCACCGGGTACAGCTTGGGGTCTAGCATGGGACCCATTATCTGTATTAGAGTTGTCAATTATTAACAAATTATACAGTTTCACGCTTTGTCCCGCACATGGCAGAGTAGACAGAGGGAACTGCAGGAACCAAATGAACCAAGTTAAGACACTCCGTTGCTTAGTTCCTACTTTCTCCATCACTGTCGATTTTCCGACTAGAAATCGAACCCACGCTCCCTACAGTGCAAGCGCGTACCTCATTCCTACTCCAACCGCCTTCCTTTCCGGGGGGCAGTTGCGGCATCTCTTCCCCCGAGTACTGCGGACACCTGCAGTCCGGGGGCCGCGTGTGTTGCATGCATGCCTGATAGAACGCGAGCTCTTGTCCGGAAAGCTTTGGAACTCTGTGGAAAATTAATTTATTTATCTTTTATTGTACACAATTTGGTATTTTAAACAAAGAAAGAAAAAGGATCATCGTGGCACCATGTCGCATCCTATAAATGCGAAGGTTTGCGGATTTGATTCCCGCTCGGGAAAGATGGATTTTTCTATTTCTATTTTCTTCGCTCTGAAAAAAAAGGCAAAGCGCGAGCTACGGTTCCTACAGTTTCATCTGCCTACCCTTCCATTTGCGGGATAGAGCGTGAAAACATTGTACACAAATCAGTAAATTAAGCAATGAAGAAAAGAGGACCCTCATGACCAGTTGTCCCAGTGTTAGCACGTAAACGCGAACGTTTATGGATTCGATTTCCACTCGGGGCCGACAGATTATTTTATCTCCATTTTCTTCGCTCTGGCAACTAGTCAGAGCGCGGCGTTAAGTTTCGCCACTCGACACGCAATGCTTTGAAAGGCAGAAAACGGAGATCGAAGTGTCTAAACACTAGTTCCCCACGGTTGCTGCGTCATTAGCCTATATTAATTTAATTAAATTTTGTGAAAAAAAAAGAAAAAACGCACAAAAATTATGCTGTGCTATTATAATTTCTTTCGAACTAGAATAGCATGTAAATGGTTACGACATATCAATATACTACACCATATACATTGACATAGTAGACATATAACTAAAATATATATCCTATTATAGCACAAATATATATATATATATATATATATATTATATATATAGATATATATATATATATATATATATATATATATATATATATATATAATATATATATATATATATATATATATATATATAATATATATATATATATTATAAATCTTTCTAGAATACATATATAGTCCGGTCAATTTAGACATAAAAAAAGTGGTAAAATAACAAAAATTCCCGGAAAGCCAAATATTGGTGAAGACCTATAGTTTACCATTACGAATCAAGTTTTAAAAGTCCCGATCGATCCTATGTGTGCTTAAAAATGTATGTGTACCAAACCTACGGACAATAGAATAGCCCGATGTTTTTCAAGCCGTGCATAGAGGAAATTCAGTTAGGGACTGGCTACCATTTGAATAAATGTTTTTAGGATAGTATAATACCTATAAAAGAGAAACAAATAAGTATTTATACTTGTATTAAGTGCCTAATATGTATTGTAGGTAGATACGTGGCTTACATGTGCATATCATGTATAATATGATTCTTAGAATCGCAATATCTCAGGAATAGTAACTGTTAGGAAAAAAATCATTGATACCATTTTTGTAGATAATTTTAAGATCTACAACTTTGGTTCGAAGTTTTTATTGATAAAACTTACCATTTTCAAGCAAAATCCAAATAACCTCAAATTTTGACCTTTGACCTCGAATAACTTTTTAAGCACATATAGGATCGATGGGGACTTTTCAAACTTGATTCGTAATGGTAAACTATAGGTCTTCACCAATATTTGGCTTTCCGGGAATTTTTGTTATTTTACCACTTTTTTTATGTCTAAATTGACCGGACTATATATGTAGATAAGAAATATATATATATATTAATATATATATATATATATATATATATATATATATATATATATATATATATATATATATATATATATATATATATATATATATATATATATATATATATATATATATTTGTGCTATAATAGGATATATATTTTTAGTTATATGTCTACTATGTCAATGTATAATGGTGTAGTATTATTGATATGTCGGTAACCATTTACATGCTATTCTAGTTCGAAAGAAATTATAATAGCACAGCATAATTTTTGTGCGTTTTTTCTTTTTTTTTCACAAAATTTAATTAAATTAATATAGGCTAATGACGCAGCAACCGTGGGGAACTAGTGTTTAGACACTTCGATCTCCGTTTTCTGCCTTTCAAAGCATTGCGTGTCGAGTGGCGAAACTTAACGCCGCGCTCTGACTAGTTGCCAGAGCGAAGAAAATGGAAAAGAAATAAATAGCCCATTTTATTCAAGTGGGACGCGAATTGTGTGTATGTTTATACGTTGTATGAAGTAATATATAATTTATGACAAAATAATAATTGCTTCTCATGTCGTATAAGAAGACAAATACTTGAAAGTTAAAACATTTTAAAATAATTTAAAAATAAGTACTAACTCTGCAAGGTTCCCCGCAGCTCCGCCATCTCCGGCTTTCGCTCCAGATAGGTTCGGCCAAAGGTAATCTTTTCTATATGTTGTCAAATAATGATCCATATTTATTTATATATTTATATTTAGGTTTCGATATATAGAAATATATTTGTACATCACTAAAATTTAGATTTTTAATACAAAACCATTGTAAAAATTATAAAAAAACTATACTATATAATACTGTTGTAATTTATGGTTGTTGTGACATTTATTTGACGTTTTAACTTCTATTTGGTTGAATGTATAGAAAAGTTTGTATATATTTAGATATGTCATTCTCTTTGAAAAGAATTGTGTAAAAGTATACTTATATACTACGCGGTTCACAAGAAGCGCTGGTTCAAATCCCGCTGCGTTCAAATTTTATGTATTTTTTAAGCAATTTTTCTATCTTTGGTTCGGTTTAAAATTTAAAAACAATAACAATCATAATTAAAAAGTTAAGCAAAATTTCATTTAAGCTGACACAAGATTAGAATAAACTAAAATATTTATATACATTTTTGTACTTGTTGATTTTTTTTTTAAATCTACTAAACCTATTGTTATAAACTATATATGGAACATAATTTACCTTACAAAATAAATAAGAATGGAGAGCAAGCATATAACAAACATTAAATAAATGTAGTTTAAGTAGCAATTTCCTCCATTTTGAACTTAAGTAAAGATAGGTTTATAGTATTCTTTTTAAGTCGTCAAAATGGGAATTAAATAATAAAGGTGAATATATTTCAAATGACAATATATAAAATGACCTTATAAATATATTCAATAACTGTAAAAACCTACCAAAAATGAAAACCAAAAATTTAAATAAGCTATCATTTTATTTCAGTTTCAAAAAAATTACAATTACAAAACAAATAAGGCTGTTCATTAATCACATAACGCATTTTTCCCCTCCCTCCCCCTTGACGTATCACTTTCCCCCTATAAGCGGTTATTTTTTAGTACTTTTAGTTTTTTTTACAAAGAATTTTACTAATTTAACGATTTTTTACCAATTTTCCGAAAAAAAATATAATTCACGTGATTTATTATTAATAAAAACCCCTAAACCCCCTCCAAATTTTCCACGATTATTTGTAATCCAACACCGAATATAAAGAATCTTACTAATAATTAACTAATTTAACAAAAAAAAAACAAAAACACGCGATAATAGACCTCCTATAATCTCCTCTCTATAACCTATGACCTTCCCCCCTATAACCTGCAAGCTCCTCCTTTTTATATTTCATAATTTCTCATAAGCACTTCCCTCCCCCCCCCTCACTTTCGAGTGTCACGTGATTAATATACAGCCTCTAAGTAATCAATTCAAATTCTATAAGTATAAGAATATGGATTTTTCCATCGTCCATATTTGGGCTCCTCTCTCGGAGGTCCGAAGGGATTGTTCTCCAACACCACCTGCGCCAATAACCCGTGGCTGACCCCATAGCTAGTGTCTCCAGTGTTCACTCGCAAAATACGGCGTAGCTCTTCTACAAATATTACATATAACATTATAAGAGTATCTTCGTTGCACTGAGGCGTAGTGTCTGTCTGCCTGTAAACGCGACGGTTTGTGGGTTCGATTCCCATGAGGGGAAGATGGATTTTTCTATTTCCATTATCTTCGCTCTAAAAATTAGGCAAATCGCGACGTTGAGTTCCACCGCTCAACACGTAATACCTCGAGAAAGGTGGAAAGCAAGGACGGAGAAAGCAGGGACTGAGCAAGGTAGGGTCTTAACACTAGGTTCCTAAGTTTATAAATACTAGTTTAAGCTACGCTTTAAATTAAGGTCGCGAATACATCAACACCTGTATAAAGTATTAAATTAAAAAAAAACACTAAAAAAACATACTTGTCAATGAATTATCAAACTTGGGTTTCATGGACATGGCCGAAGGTGGTTCCGCGTACTTTTCCGGTTTGGGGTGTCTGTAGGAGCCCCTCTGACTCGTATCCGGTATGTATATATCGTCCGGGAGACGGAGAGTTTGGAGTGCTCGGGCTCTACGCGCTAAGTTGACTGACATAAACGGTAACTCTGAAAACAAGTGTAATGTATTAAAAGATAACAGAGGACTGTAAATGTGACGGTATGTGGGTTCGATTTTAAATTGGTGAAGATGGATTTTTACATTTCCATTTTTTTTTTCACTTTGGTAAGCAAAGCACGGCGTTAAGATCCGCCACTCTACACGCAATACCTCGAAAAATGCAGAAAGCTGGGGACGGAGTGTCTTAACAATAGGTTCTGCTGTTCCCTGTGTCTACCTGGCAATGTACGGGATAAAGCGTGAAGTCATAAAGAATTAGTCCTTCTTCTATATTTTTAATAAAGCGTTTATTAATATAAATATTTAAATTTAATTAGCTCAATTTTTAACCAATATCTATAATTTTTTGTTTGCTTAATTTAAATTTTTCACTTTATCCCATATGACAGGGCTAACATAAAAAAACAAAGGCTGCTCAAATTTTAATTTTTAATTTTGAAAGGCACTGAGTGCGACGTTAGGTCTTACCAAACAGTGATAACTCCCATAAATGGGAAACGAACCCAAAATAAAGTGTGCACGTTTAAAACCTATCTTACAATACCACAATAATCTATCTAATGGCCGTGAATTATAAAGGAAGAAATATATCCGATCGACAAACCTCGAGAACAGTATTTAGTAAGGTATTCAGTTCTCTTCAGATCTTGTATCTCGTGATCTATGGGGGTTGGATTTATGTCTTTTTTCATATACATATTTGCTAACTTTGGATGATCTTCTTCAAACTGCATACATATAAAAAAAAGCATTTATATAATGTTAGTAAGACCGTCGTGACGCAGAGCTACAGAGTAGACCTGTAGAAGCAAGGGTTTGTGGGTTCAATTCACACTCGGGGAAGATGGATTTTTCATTTCCATTTTTTTGCTCTGGCAACTAGTTAAACGAGGCGTTGAGTTCCGCCACATTACACGCAATGCCGCTAAAATGTAGAAAGCGGGGAACAGAGTGTCTTAACACTAGGTTCTCACGGTTCCTGCGGTTCCCTCTGTCTATCCTGCTATATACGGGATAAAACACAAGGTTAAAAGTATGAGTAAATATAGGTAGATAGAGATATGGAGATTTAGGATCTGCTATAAGAGAGCTTATATGATAGAAGCAAGCAAAATAGGTAATAGGTAGATAAATATCGCCGTGGCGCAGAGGCGCAACGTCTGCCTGTAACGCGATGGTTTGAGGGTTCCATTCCCACTCGAAGAAGATGGATTTTTCTACTTCCATTTTTCTCGCTCTGGAAACTAGGCAAAGCGCGGCATTGAGTTCCGCCACTCAACACGCAATGTCTCGAAAAATGCGGAAAGCGGGGACTAAGCAACGGAGTGTCTTAACACTAGGTTCATATAGTTCCTGCAGTTCTCTCTGCCTACCCCGCAATATGCGGGATAAAGCGTGAAGCTATAAAAAAATAAATTAAATAGGTACCCTATTAACTGCATCTTTGTAATATTCAAAATTAATAGGACATAGGACGTCGGGGCACTTGCGAGGGGCTGTCTTAGCCTTCAGAGTGTCTCGACTCACGCCCACGATGAGGCAGTCGTCGTCGATAGCTTTGCGGCGAGGACTCTTACTGAAGAAAGGACATTGGGAAAATTAATAGGTTAATACGTATTTAGGCAATACTAATATATAATAATTTAAAATGTATCAAACAAGTGAAGCTTTTCTTAGATATTTTTATTATTTTTAGTATTAACGCTAAAGATAGAAAAAAATATTTAAATAAAATATAATAAATTGAACACATCTTGAACGTTATCTATGAGGTACTGGTTAATTTCCGGCTGCGTTCAAATTTAGATATGTTTTTCTTAGGTATCTTTTTAGATAGCTTATGATTTTTATTAACAATTAACTGAATTTTTCCGGATATTGTTGTATAGTAAGACGATATTTGTCATAAGGCAATAATGATCTTGTAGCTAGCGTAGCTCTCGTACTTAAGCAGTATACAGAAGTGTGAGTTTAAATCTTGTTACGTTGATTCAGTGTTCTCACACTCGTTTTGTAAATATTTTCATAATTATTATAAGTAATAGCCTCTTCGGTTGTTTTTTTACTCACACTTGTATGTGAGTATGTGAGGATCTAACTTTTTATTTAAAATTAAGTATTTAACCGTCGTGGCGCAGAGGCGCAACGTGTGCCTGTAACGCGACGGTTTCTGGGTTTGATCCCCAGTCGGAGAAGATGGATTTTTCTATTTACATTTTCTTCGCTCTGGCAAACTAGGCAAAGCGCGGCGTTGAGTTCCGCCACTCAACACGCAATGTCTCGAAAAAGGCGGAAAGCGGGAACGAAGAAAGCAGGGACTAAACAACGGAGTGTCTTAACACTAGGTTCCCACAGTCCCTGCAGTTCCCTCTGCCTACCCTGCCTTGTGCGGGATAAAGCGTGAAGCTAAAAAAAAAAGTATTTAACGATGTATTGAAAGCGTCAAAGCGCTTGTACTCTTTCCAATAGCGTGCGAATTCAAATCTCGCTCAAACGTTGTAAATTTTATCTTTAATTATTTTTCCATACTTAATGTAGGTACATTATTACCATACCATATACCATTATTAACTCATGTTTTTTCAATATACTTACGGTTTGTCCTTTTTAACATAATCAATCATATAAACAGATTTAAACTCAATTTCGCCGTCGAATACAGACATATTTGTAAATATATATTCGAAATATAACTAAAATCAATTATTTGTAAACAATCGAAACATTAAACATGTCAGTGTCACATAGTCTAATGTCATTTTATTTATTACCACAGAGTATATTTGTACAAATGGTTAATACTAATTTATGAGCAGATATAATAGTTTTAGTTTATTTTGTATACATATAAAATATAATTAATTAAAATGATAATATAGATTAGTCTAGGTAGAGTTACCTATGACACTATATGGGACAATTATAAAATGTATATGCCTTCTCTCGAGGCGTTGTGACTTTGGCGAGAGTAGACCAAAGGTTGCATCAAAAAGTAGAAGATTCGAGCCCTACGTTTCTGAGCGATGACAGCATTATCTTTATCGTCACATGATTAATCTGATTAAAATATTTTTTAGCTTCACGTTTTATCTTGCTTATAGCACGGACTCGGATGGAACTGAACAACGCGCTATACCTTGTTGTCAGAGCGAAGAAAATGGAAATGAAAAAATTCATCTTCCCCGAGTGGAAATCGAACCCACAAACCGTTTACAAGCAAACACTACGTTTCTGCGCCACAACGGTCCTTTTTTTATAACGGATTTGCTTGGCACATGTAAAAATTGCAAGAATCGCAGACCTCATATTGTTTATATAACATTTACTTTCTTATATATCGGCTAACGCCTATTACATAAAATTCAGTAATGTTAAATTATTATTCCCCATATTTCAACTCAAAACAAAGCTGTTATGTACAATGTTGTGATTATAAAATGTAGGGTACCTTTTTACTTTGTTAAATAATAAAGTGAATTAAGTGGGTGTGTTGAAATATTGTGAGATATTATAATGAAGCTATATACAGAATTACAGGGTTGATTACAAACTCATATGTTTTCTTCGTTCCTACGAACATAATAAAAGCATTTTCGGTTTCGACACGTACGTAACTCGTAACGAACTCACGCAAACAACGTACTGTCTAAAAATTGCCTGAAAAAATTATAGATTGTCACAACGCTACGACTTTCTTTGCCCATATGTGTTTTATACGTTAATAATTTTTACTTATACTTGTAATTAGGTTTGGTTTACCATAGGTTCAGTGAATTTAGTGTATACAATTATTTATTGGTAAAATCTAAAGTTGTAACTTGCGTATAACGGAACGGGCAGGGGACCCCAGTCCTTCATTCCCCAATCAGAAAAGTTCTACTTTCAGTAGTACTTTTAATAATCTAAATAATCGTAATGCTACTGATCTACCACCTTACGAACATTTACTTATCTTCAAATTATTTAATTCCCCTGTGATTTTCATAATTCTAAGGCAATGACTTCGGGCGAAAGATAGCATCTTGATATTAAGATCTGTCTTGCATATAGTAAGAAACAAAAAAAACATACTTAAACTCAGTGCCTTGGTCACGAGACTATTACTAAATATTGTAAATATTTTTTTTTAGCTTCACGCTTTATCCCGTACATTGCAGGGTAGGCAGAGGGAACTGCAGGAACCATACGAACCTAGTGTTAAGACAATCCGTTGCTTAGTCCCTGCTTTCTCCGACCTACTTTCCGCCTTTTTCGAGGCATTGCGTGTTGAGTGGCGGAACTCAACGCCGCGCTTTGCCTAGTTGCCAGAGCGAAGGAAATGGAAATAGAAAAATCCTCCTATCCCCGAGTGGCAATCGAACCCTCAAACCGTCGCGTTAGTCGTGGGTAAATATAATCCTAATTAAAGCATTCATAAATAATACAAAAAAGTAGAAATTTAATTCTTTATTAATAAGGTACATCTATAATGGCATAATCAACATTTTCTGATATAAATTGCTATAACATAATAATTAACAGAACTTACATGCAGACACAGCCTTACATTCGAAAAATATATGCAACAAAATTTCATAGAAAAACTAAATCAGAAATTAAAGTGAAGACGCGTTGTTGTCCTTTTCTCGTCCAATAAGTCAGAAAAGGTCGACATTATTTACAACTGTCATAAAGTAGACGTCACTGTCAAACTTATTACAGATTCAAAATATTTTTAAGCATTCTTTTATTCTTTATTCAAACATTTATTTCTAACAGTCTGATTGTGAAAAAGCTCCTTTTATATATTTAAATAAATTGAGACAAATTAATAATGTTTTTAACCGTTATTTACACATTTAGCTTTATTCATATTAAAATTCCATATGAAATATGATATACTGACTTTTGATGTATATCTTTGGATAGAATTTATAAGCTTTGATGTTGATATGTATATGCATGTATATATATGTATGTATGTATATATATATATATATATATATATATATATATATATATATATATATATATATATATATATATATATATATACATATATACATATATATATATATATATATACATATATATACATATATATATATATATATATATATATGTATATTCAGGGAGGTTCAAATTCGGAATAAAACTTTATATAGAATTTTAATATCTAAAAACTGATATATTAGTAAATACTATTTGGCAATTACAATTTATCTCTTAATCCTTATATTATTTATTTTTAATTTGCATGCAAAATCAATAAAAACTTTCACAATTAACATAATATAATACTAATAGTTTATTTTTTGCATACAAATTATGTTAAATAACCATTTCGAGAACAAGAATATAATGAACATAATTTTGGCGACAAATGTTAATTAAAAACATTAATATGACCATAAATATATATCTTTGTTAAAGTAACATATTATTATTAATATATCTAATAAGTTCGTTCGAGAAAAAAAATATTTTACTACACATTCGCTCTTAATATTTTTCCTTACAAAAATTATTATGAGGAGAATGTATAATAATCGTTTACATTATAAATATAAAGGCACGTTACACACTTTCTCGGGGTTTTGTCCACAGATTAAATATGGACACGACAACATGTTGTGTGAAAATGTCCTAATATGGCGTTAATATTTTTTAACTTTATTTATGTAACGCTTTACGGTAATATCATATAATATATAACATAAGTAGGTTCGTTAAATATATTTTAATGAAAGAAATAGACGTAATCGTGGAGAAAAGCAAAAGATAACTTTTTATTGAAAATTTGTAATAAATAATCAATATTTAAATTAACAAACAAATTACCCACTCTATATGTAAATATGAATAAAGAAATAAGTAGAAGCAAATAACAGTTTGTTTTATTTATTCAAAATATAGATTATAGTCATTACATGTTCCACAGATAATAAACGACAGTTTGTTTACATTCATACAAAATGGCGTCAGTCAATTGGCCACAGTACTGAAATTATAAAGCAGTAAGCACATATTAAATACTTATATAAGATATAATCCTTTTTTTATATATAAATCGTCCATGTACACTGCTTTAAAATACAATTCACAACACTTTCCAAAACTTTGGGGAGAATGGGGTTGATATGATCACTGTCAAAAGTTGATAATTGGAATAATAGTTATAATTTCATTTTTTTTTTCATATAAGTCATGTAACCTCGTTTTTTTGTTAATTTTAGTTTCGTCACACAGTCGGTGGGAGATCACAATTCTGCATAATATAAAAATAGACATAGTAAATTTCCAATTTGTAATTCGTAGGTTCAAATTCATTTGTATATCTTTAAATACACTATACATTTTAAACTTACTTAAAAAAATCATTTATTTCCAACAGATGTAATACTAATATTTGAAGAAAATATATATATTTTAAAAGTTGCCATATTATTGTTACTAGAAAACAAATAGTTAGTGGAAAAAAACACATTATATTAGACTTACCATACATAAAAATGAGGAATTTATTAAAAATTTGCATCATTCATAGAACTTAACACAGATAATTAATATGGAAAATAACTTGTATCAGACATTTATATAAACATATAAGATCTATTCTCACAAATAGCACGCTAAGGTCTGGTTTTTTAAGAATGAAGGAAACAGAAAACCAGTTATATAGTATAGAAAATTATTCACAATTCATAATAAATATTCAATTATTAAAAACTTTATATTATTATTAGAACATATTTTGTTTCAATAACGGTTATAAAAAATCGATTCAAGATATTTGAAATTAAGAGTATTTTTTCCAAAAAAAAAAAACATAAATTCCCATAAATTATAAAGGCGTACTCCCATAACGAATATCTCCCACACAAAATTCCCCTCTTATATCAAATCAACCCATTTCACCCCACTTTCCTTCCTACTTACTTATATAGCAGTGCTAAGTCAATATTTATCGTCTTCTGACATGGACGTGGAACTCCTCTGCTATGGAACCCTGAAAGGCACTACGAGGTCCTCATGATGCTCCACTCTAAGCTCAGAAATGGCTGACGCGGCCTTTTTAACCGCATTTGTTATCTGTAATTTAGTTAAAAGGAAAATTATTAGACGATTCTATTATTTCTTTTAAATAAGACAGAGAAACTTTAGCATACATACATATATATAAATATAAAATTGTATGTAGTTAAAATGTCTTTGAAATTTTAATAATATATACACATTAATATTTACGAGGACCGTCGTGGCACAGAGGTGTAAGCGTCTGCCTGTAAACGCGACAGTTTTGAGGGTTCGATTCCCACTCGGGGAAGGTGGATTTTTCTATTTCCATTTTCTTCGCTCTGGAAACTAAGCAAAGCGCGGCATTGACTTGCGCCACTCAACACGCAATGCCTCGAAAAAGGCGGAAAGCGAGGACGGAGAAAGCAGGGACTAAGCAACGGAGTGTCTTAACACTAAGTTCATGTGGTTCCTGCAGTTCTCTCTGCCTATTAATTCGTTTTACATAAATATTTTTGTAGCAACGCAGTCTCGAGAGATGAATAAAAATCACAATCACTTCGTTGATATACTAGAATTGTCTACTCTACTGGTAGTGTAGATAAAACACGGCAAAAAGTAACTAAAAAGACATATTAAAAAAAGTTAAGAAATGTTTTTTTTCAAACAAAGTAAATAATTAAATAATGGTCTCAAGATAAAACGCCATGTGTCAAGTATGACGCAAACGTACTCGTTAGAGCGGGACAGATATATATCTCTTTCTCTTTCGGTTATTTTACGGAATGACAGATTGACAACTTTTA
The DNA here is from genome assembly GCA_037178615.1 of Dione vanillae. Classification (NCBI taxonomy): domain Eukaryota; kingdom Metazoa; phylum Arthropoda; class Insecta; order Lepidoptera; family Nymphalidae; genus Dione; species Dione vanillae. Next base: position 175,254 of record JAZFAU010000289.1, on the reverse strand, counting down.
ATAGTATTTTAGTAGTACGAGATCTTTAGGTCATTTGTATTTATTCATGATCTCACGCGTTACACAGCACGAATAAAAACAATGAAATGAAAAAAAAAATCTTGTTCCTAAACTATTAATAATTCTTGATTATTTTATTGTATATATTATTATAATATTTTACCCTATAGGTGGTATGAGCAAAAACTGCGCTGTTGTATACACTCGGTATATATATTAGAGGCACAAGCGACAAGAACTGTTACCAAAACGGACACAAACGCCACTATATAGAAACTTTCAATTATAACTCATAATACTGTAAGTTTAACAAAAATGAAAATCACTTGACAATCAAAGAAAAACCACAAAAATGGCACGTACAATCTATATATTTGGTGTATACTAATAAATATATTAAAAAAAACATATACATACATATATATTTATTTGAAATATAATTACACACAGACGCTTGGTCCGTACCCTTTTCTATTTATACTATATGTTCTTATTAATTATATTACTATTAATACATAGTATGTATTATGAATTAATATTAGCAAAACAAATTACATATATCTTTACATTATTTTTATATTCATTTCCTTGGAATTGAGTCCATGGTCATAAGCAAATCAAATTAATTAATTAAAACTTATAAATTCAATATTAAAAAAACCAGGATCAAAAAGTGCTTATACTGATGACAAACCAGAAACTTTAAGTAAGTTTCTGGTTTGTCATCAGTATAAGACTAAAAGCACGCCAACTGTTCTAGAAGTCGACATACATACATAATATAAAAACTTACCAAATCCTTATCACCGGTAGTTAAGGGCGGCGCCACGAGGACCTGTCGCCTGATGGCGGGCGGTAAGTCTGTCAGGAGCCTGGCCTGCGCAGGCGCAGGAAGCGTGGCGGTCGCCGCGCGCGCTGTATACGCACGCACGCGTTCACTGTACGCGCTCGCTTCTAACGAATACGGGCCGAGGGCGCTTACGTCTATTACATTACTGAAATAGTTGAAATATATGATTTGTTTGATTTTTTTTAATATATTGCAAGTGATATAGGTGGAGGTGTAATTGGTATTTTGACTTAAACATATCTAGAAAATCTAAGCGTAACCTGTTACCTAACACATCTAATGTAGTATGTCATTGTTTACATATGAAATTGATAATATTTTTAAATGTATGTATGTATTTGTCCATATGGAATAAAACTTTACTCTATTTTCAACGGCAAAACATAATATTAGTACTTCTAAACAATACTATTACAAATTTTCACACAGTGACTAATGTTTTAGGAAATATAAGAATGGATTTTGAAAGATCAGATGAACAAAACTCTTAAAACAACATTTTCTTTAACATATAGAATATGTTTAATACTGGATAGATATTAGAGCCCAATCATAAGAATAAAATATAAAGCTGAACTTTATTATTTATTCTGTAACTGTTGAATTTCACAGTTGAATAATGAAAATAACTTTCGTATGAGAAAATCAAATCTAACTAAAAATTTCATAGCGCATTATGTAAACATAACTTACGTAGCAGTCTCATGTAATATCCTACTCAGTGCACTCTGTTCATCTGGTTTCCGTGGAGGTGTTGAGGCGCATGCTGTAGGTGAGGGAGTCTCCTGCTGCTGTTCTGGCACTTCCAGGAGATGGGTCCTCTCATTTACTATGTTTTCCTTTAAAAAACAAAATTATTATTAATATTATTACCTTTTTACGAATTGTATATTTTATAATATATATGTATGTATTTATTCTTAAAGATCTTTCTTGCCATATATGTATACTTATCCTTAATAATAGGATAGTTAGACTATGGCAAGTGCAGAGTAAAATAGTTCCTTTTTTCATTGGCAAGTATTCTTTAATTCACAAATAAATAAATGAACTAAAAATATAGATTTTATATTGAAATACAGATTTTCTTTTTTACATATGTATATGTTTATGATTGGTTAATAAATCCTACACAGAAAGGATTTGTATGATAAATAATCAAAAGTATTTATGAACACTATATTATAACAATACTATTTTTAGCATAGTAGAAAAGTGTAACAAATACTTCATGACATGATGATAGTAGGTTTCCTTTGCACTTAAGGGATGCTGCTATTCTTCTTGCTTATGTTTTAAATATTCTCATTTAAAAACAAATTGGCCCACCTACCCCACACATTTGGTTACACTCTTAAATTTAAGGTAAAAGTAAAAAATTCTATATAATACTACATTGTACCTTCATTGTTTATGCAAAACATGCACACTGTAAAATCATTTCCCAGATATGGGAAACAAAGAACAGTGTCTGGTTTCAATAACTGAATAAGTATACTAAATATGCAATGATTTAAGTGACAAATTGCATTAAGAATTTTTTTTTTAAATATTTGCAAAATGCTAATTAAATAAATATGAAAAACTAAAACACATATTTAAAAATAATTCACCCAAAATACAAGCTCACATCATAAATATCACTATATATTGAAAATTACTATAGTATAACAAAAACAGAAAGCAGAGTGTATAAAAAGAATGTATAAAAAAGAAGCTATAATTAAGACAAGATAAGACTAATATATATAAAATAAAAATAAGTTTGGTAATAGAAAGGTTAATTTGTAATATAAAAAATAAATATATGAATTTCAAATTCTCTATCTTAAGTAATAATTTTGAAGACACAAAAAAATATATACATATAATGTGACATTTAATTGGATCTTAAGGCTTTATATAACATACTTGATCCATATAATTCATTTGAAAGTAACATAATAAGTGACCGTTTATTACTCACTGATATTAATATGTATACTATTAATATGTATTTCAAAATAAATTAACAGACATATTCAAATTTAATTGTACTATACTACCGTAGATACTACTATAAGAAAAAAGCTAAAATATATTTTGACAAATAAATAAGGTTTTAAAACACATCTAAGTAAAAATATATGTCTATAACAAGTGAATTTTAATAATAATTACCATAGAAGCTTAGTTTAAAATGTTACACACAATTATAAATGCTTAAGGTATGCCTTTGTGTATTTTTATTTCATGAGTAATCTTATAACAGATGTGGTATAAATGCTATTACATTTGTATTTAATTGCATGTCAGATGAAACAAACATACTAATAAATTTTAAAATAATGTAGTGGAATACTGAAAATGATACTCACTGAAGTATTATCCATAAAAATAAATTATTATACCATAATAATAATTATAAAGTAAGAAAATAATTATTTCTTATAATATTGAATAGTACAAATAATTTACGTATCATAATGGAGCGATAATAAAAAAAAACAAATAAAATACTCCATTAATAAATACGATAAGCCGAACTCATATTTCCAGGTTCACTATTTAGATAAAAATGCCAGTCAACTGGGAAGAGCGATAACAAAGCGTATTGCCTTTGTTTGACAGGAAGAATTATTCACTTTATGTATGTAGTATTTTATTAACGTTCAATACATCACATCCACACAGGCACAATTGATTTTATTAACATATATTTGCTATATCTAGTCAAACGTGGAAATTAGGTACACTATTTTATTACCTGCGGATCGGTTTCTTTGTGGCAGATGCTGTAGCAGCAACCCATGACTGCGCTTTTTAATGAGCCGAAGCATGAATGCAGCACGCTTTCCTCGTTGTCCGACTGCATAAATATTTTGTAACGTATAATAGTGTTATAAATAGAAGTATCCGTAATTCGCAGTCGACAAATTTCACGACTCGCTCGTCACTTCACGCAGCTAGCACACATGTGTCAAATTTGAATTGATGCTGTCAATGTCAAAAATTTCTACCTTAGTAATTCTTAGTAAATCTGTGGATTTTTCCCTGTAAATGTATGTTAAAATTTTATTACATGGTAATTTTTACAATACTTATACTATTTTCAGAGTCTAATTCTAGATAATAGAATTGCTAAAATTAACATTTTTAGGACCGTCGTGGCGCAGAGGCGCAACGTCTGCCTATAACGCGACGGTTACTGGGTTCGATCCCCAGTCGGGGAAGATGGATTTTTCTATTTCCATTTTCTTCGCTCTGGTAAATTAGGCAAAGTGCGGCGTTGAGTTCCGCCACTCAACACGCAGTGCCTCGAAAACGGCGGAAAGCGAGGACGGAGAAAGCAGGGACTAAGCAACGGAGTGTCTTAACACTAGGTTCCCACGGTCCCTGCAGTTCCCTCTGCCTACCCTGCCTTGTGCGGGATAAAGCGTGAAGCTAAAAAAAAAAAAAAAAAAAAAAAAAAAAAAAAAAAAAAAAACATTTTTTTTTGCTAAAAAAACTATTTAGGCTTCTTCTAGCATGCCGGTTAAACATTATTGACGAAGACAAGTTTCGTTGAACGAAAAATTTACAAAGAAAATTGAAGAGAAATAAAAAGATCACATTTGATAATAAAAGTTTTCATGCCACAAGATTTTTATATTTTTACCTGTAGCAAGTTAGACAGCTTACAGCTGTGAGCTATCTACTGTCAAATGACAGGGGTCATCAACTTTTGAAACAGTGGGAAGTTAGAAACACGTCAACACTTTAAATTTCCTATAAATTTATGGTACTTTAATAAAACATATAATACAAACAAAAACATGATCAGATACCGGGGTAAAAAGAAGGTTATTGATAAAGTCAAGGAACTAGATGCATTTTCCAAAGTGCCAGATGAATACGTAGACAGTACACCGGTCGGCGGTACATTCTCTATAATAACTTTCTTTATCATCGTATGGCTTGTTTACAGCGAAGTTTCATTTTTCCTAGATAGTAATTTAGTATTTAGGTTCATGCCAGACACAGACATGGATGAAAAGTTAAGAATAAATATAGATATAACTATTGCAATGCCGTGTTCAAATATCGGAGCTGATATACTAGATTCAACATCACAAAGTGTTTTTGGATTTGGTGAACTTCAGGAAGATGACACCTGGTGGGAACTGACCCAAGAACAACAAGACGCTTTTGACGCTGTGAAATATTTAAATTCATATTTACGCGAAGAATATCATTCTATATGGCAGTTACTTTGGAAGAAAGGCCACGGATCAGTAAGAGCAACAATACCAGAGCGAAAAACTAAACCCAACCGTAGACCTGATGCTTGTCGACTGCATGGTGTGCTAACCTTAAATAAAGTTGCAGGCAACTTTCACATCACAGCAGGTAAAAGCTTGCATTTACCAAGAGGTCACATACATTTAAACATGCTCTTTGATGATACACCACAGAACTTCAGCCACAGGATACATAGACTTAGCTTTGGAAGTCCTGCAAACGGAATTATATATCCTTTAGAAGGTGATGAAAAAGTAACACCAGATGAAAATATGCTATTTCAGTATTTTATTGAAGTGGTTCCCACAGATGTTGATACTACATTTGAATCCATAAAAACATTTCAATATTCTGTCAAAGAACTCCAAAGACCTATAAGTCATGCACAAGGCTCTCATGGAGTACCTGGAATATTTTTTAAATATGACATGGCAGCTTTAAAAATCCATGTCTATCAAGAAAGAGAGAACTTATTACAGTTTATGTTACGGTTATTTTCTATTATAGGAGGCATATATGTAATTATAAGTTTCATTAATACTCTAGTGTTGACAATTCGAACTTCATTTGTAAATGTTGTAGCTCCTGAAGTCTTAAAAAAAATGGATGATAATAACTTTTCAAATAAAATAGGATAAAAACCTGCTGTTATCCACACCAGATCTGAATGTACCTGTAGATTTTATGCGACAATGACAGTGATATTTGTAATTATGTTATATTTATTTTAGTATTTTGTATTTTACAAAGAGAATTAAATAATTAGGCACTTGTCCTGTGTATACTAGATTTTATTCATTTATGGTATTTTAATAATGTACCTCATCTTCCAAGTCTTAAGAAATTGTAATTGTCCTTTTTTTTAATTTGAGACATTGCACTCATTAAGCACATTTTATTTGCTCTATGATATAGTAATATTATTATTTGTGTATTTTGATCTATTATAAATAGTATTTTAAAGATAATCCATTTTAGAATTTGAAGTAAATGATTTGTAAAAATACGTTAAATTTTTATTTCTTTTTTTTTTTATTAATTTTGTTTGTACAAATATTTGTAAGCATTATAAGCAATAATTATGAATTATATACTATTTTTATTTTTTTATAACCATTATATTTGTATTATTCAAGATTTATTAATACTTAATCAATTAAAAATTATTGTTACAAGACTGCTTAAAGTAAAAAAAAAAACAAAATAACTTTATGATTTTTTTGTTAACAACAATTTTCTAAGTTTAAGTTTAGCAATCTTGATTCAAACCTCCACATACTGTAATTTAATATGTAAGGTATTTATATGAATAGTCAAAATAGTCAATTGTATGTGTTATATTTTTTTTATTAAAACCTATTTTAAAAATATCTAATACTATTATTGTGAGCAGTGAGACTAGGACTAAGGAGGGCAATCTCAGAGTATATTCGTACGCATACTAAGTTTTATATAAAAAAAATACATTACCTAGACACAATGATATATTTTTTGAATAAATTAATACAAATAAATAAAATGAAACTATATTGCAGGTGTTTTTGTTACAAAGTTTCAATTCACTTACTGGGGGGTTGCGCACCATTGGAGCGGTCTATCCCTTTCTCTCTAATAGAAATTATCACCCGTCTCTTTCCCGCATTGTTTTTTTTTCTTATTATGACGACGACCGACGAGCAAACGGCGAAGTAAGTCGAGCCATTCGCGCGGCGACATCGCCTTTATACGACGTGTGCGCGCGTTCTGACCGATATCCGAAAAAAAGTTTGCTTTAACTTTTGTCAAAAATAAACATTACAACTCGAAATCGATTTGTGGCGTGTATTTTAGTGAAAATTGTGTTTGTGCTGTGTTTGAATGTTTTAAATCTATATACCGGGGTTATATTATTTGGCTAATTCTTCTGGCGTGGTGAAAGTAGACCTTTGAGTTCATAAGGACACACTGATCGCAACTAACTCGAAACGACGTTTCGCGTCAAGTTGCGAGGGGAAGGTGAGTTTTGAATTACCTACTTATTACTTGTACTGTTATATGCCAAATTAAATAACTGCACTTTAAAAACGCTAATAATTATATAGACTAATTATGTGTTTTAATACGTCGCCTCACAGCGGCTCCGTTATCTAGCTAACTTGAGAAATTAGTTATGATTCACTTGTTTTTAGATGGAACAAATATAGGTTATAATTTAGTTTTACATCCTTGATTTTTTTTATATACAATAATATTTAAAATAGTTAATCTGTGTTAATTTTCATGTGAATATTATCTGGTAAATTAATCGTAATCATGCCATTCATGGTATACTGTAGGTCAGTGCCCCGTACCTGTTGAGCTCCATCCCAGCCGGTTCTCCCACTGCCTGCGGGCAACTAAAAAAATATGTCAGTTCTTTTTTATATAGATTCATACATAAATATAAAACAATTGTTTGTTCTTGTACCTGAAATTAAGATGACGTTGTAGGATATCGTCATTTGCACATTGTTATCGTTGTTTAAATAAAGCTTGCTGTCTAGCTTTGTTAATTAAATTCATTTTATAGTAATTATTTGTTAATATATGTCAATATCGAAGAAGGTATAAGAATCGCGACGGTATTTTGTTCGATTCCCACCCAAGGAGTGTGGATTGTTCCATT
>JAZFAU010000289.1:85000-162500 GCA_037178615.1 Dione vanillae | reverse complement strand
CTCTAAAAAATGCCTAAACACCTAAAATACCGGAAATACACAAAAAAGAATATAACAATAAATTCTATTGTTTTTTTTTCTATGTAATTCCAATCACATGTAGAGTACAAACGCATATTGTTCACTCCATCCGCACAGAGTTATGTGAGGAACAAAGTGTTTCAACAACAATAAGGCAATCATCCCGTGAAACAAAGGCTTTTGCAACGCGTGCATCTGTACTGAGGTAACGGCAGCTTAGTTTTATGTTCACTTACTAACGTTATTGACAATTGAAAATATCTTAAAGAAATTCATTAATTAGAAGACGTGGCAAGATATAGTTGGGTGGGTAGAAGATAAATGTTAAGACACTACGTTTCTCGATTTCTGTTTCCTAAGATAATGAATGTTGAGTGGCATAACTCAACGTTGCGTTTTTGTCTTGTAACTGATTAAAGTAAGAAAATGAATAAAAAAATTAGCATTGTTAATCGCTTGTATTGACATTTTGACCCGCGGGTAGACTGAGGTGGCATTCGTCGGTCATTTGGTATAATTATTATACCAAACTACCGCCAACTGTTTCTAAGTTGCCTCCCATACTACATCCCTGTGCTCTGATGTGTTGTGTTTGAGATTTAAAAATATTTATATGTGGAAGCTAGGTGGAAGTGAACTTCTATGCGCTTTCTCTATTGAAATTGGGATAATTTCATAAGTAAATAGATGTAAAGATAGATTGTTTTATTTTTTTTTAACTTCATGCTTTATCCCGCACATGGCAGGGAAGGCAGAGGAAACTGCAGGAACAATACAAACCTAGTGTTAAGTCATTCCGTTTCTTAGTCCAGGCTTTTTAATAATCCGGCTAAGTATTTTTTCATTCATTCTAAAATGTTTATTTTTGAGTTACTTTTGTCATTAAAATGTAGACGCAATTCGGCGTCCAATATATAGAATTTGTCTGTATTGCTTTCTTTAGATGATATAGCCAATGGTAATATAAGTAAATAAAATTTTGCGTATTTTTTTTATACATTTTTTTACTTGACAGCAGAAAAAAGACAATTAAAGAACGCTGCACTTTAAACTGCAAGAAGTTTATTTATAAGCTAATAATATTAAAAAAGAACTATATAGAGTAAACCAGGGCGAATCGTTACTTAGTAATATTCATATATGTATATAGCATATTGTTTAGAGTATAATGAACACGCCTTATGTTGCTATTAGAATCACTGCCCCATTGATTTCAATAAAAAGTCTTTTCATTAGAGGTATTCAATGAGGCGTGCAAATCCACATGATATAGTCAGTTTTATATGATATATAATGTGTGAATATATGTATAACAATATATGTATATATGTATGTAGTTTATTTTAAAGCGAACCTACTGTTGGGTAATGTCTTACTTTACAATAGAATATTTAATTAATGTATTTTATTGGAGGAACCAAACACATAAACATATTTTTATCATTTACTTAAATTTTATTTTGTATAAAGCAAATTAGGCTGAAGGAATTGTAGGAACCTTGGGAACCTAGTGTTAAGACACGCTGTTCTTAGCTTTCTGTCTTTTTTGATTCATATTGTGTTGAGAGGCGGAACTCAACGCCGCGCTTGCCTCAATGCAAGAACGAATAAAGTGGAAGTGAAAAATCCATTCAAATGGAAATCGAATCCCATTCATCGTCATTTACTTAATTAATATCCTATACTTGATTCGTGCTATAAACAACTCATACTTATTTATACTTGTAAAATGGACGAAATCTGAACTATGAAACTAGTATACCTACAACGAAGTCCACGGAAACCTACAACGAAGTAATATTGAGAACGAAGTATCTTAACACTACGCATTATTTGATTACCGCACGAAAAAAGACACGATGTATGAAGTATTTAAATAAAGGCGTGTTATGTATTTAATTCTATATATTCGCTTTTACATGATATAAAACAATTCACTTGATAGCTATTAGAATATGACCGTTTAGAATTATCTCGGTGAATGATATACGGAGATATTATCAACATTGAGGATGTTTAAAAAATGTCTTAACATTACGTTCCAAGGTTCCTGCGGTGTCCTCTGCCTACCCTGCATACCCTGCTATAAGCGGAATAAAGCGTGAAGCTAAAAAAGTGCATATCTGGGTTAATAATAAAGGATAACCTATAATAATATAATCATCTGGTCTTATATAAATAGTCATGGTGTATACTGTTAGTGGGCAAAACGCTTAACGTGAAGATTATTTAAACGAATATCAAGACAATGCGAATCGTCTGTAGCTCTCGCCAGACCAAAGAAATTGAATTTATTTCATTCTCTCGTTATCGGAATCGAACTTGCAATCCACAGTGTTTACAAGAAGAGTGATCCCTCTGCACCAAAGAATCATGTAATGTGATTAGGGAAAATACGTGTATATATTAACCATGGTAGCTGTATATGATTTTTTTGTTTTTTAACTTTCGAAATGGCATTATTGTTGACTATTCAAGATATTCAAATTCTGTGATATCTTAGGCAAGAATTAACAATACCCCAAAACAGAATTTGAATCTATATTTACAAAATTTAATTAGAAAGCCATCGACTTAAATATTTTTTTAAACTTACGTCTACGTACGAGTTATGACTGCGTTCTCCACTCTCCACCAAATATTTGAGACATAGTCTATTATGTAATCTTCTTACCAGAACGTAAAAACGAAAATAAATTATTTCCTCGTCTGGATTGAACCCACAATCGTCGTTTTAAGTTTAACCAGCCACTACACCACGACGGCCTCTATTATTTAATAATGACAATTTTTTAATATCTCTACAATCGCTTGTAACTGAATAGCCTGTGTTTTATATTTTTTCATTGACATTTGACTGGGAAACCTTAAAAATATGCCGCATGAAATATTTCTATAGGCTTCATATGAGTAATAATATATTAAATCATTGATTTCAAATTGTCCTACTTTTATATATGCTATTGTTACAGCGGAAATTGTTGTAGTTAAACGCTTAACATATTGTTTTAATTAAGGCTTAGGTAATGTAGTGTCAATTCTCTTCGTTCTCCACTTGGATCAAAAGGCATTAGTGTAGGTAGAACGGGAAAGTCATTTTTCCAAGTGAATATTGAACCTACAATCTTGGCTTGTGCTATAAGTCGTTGTGCCACTGAACTATTATGGATAAATCATCCATAGTAGTTCAGTGCCACAACGTAACGTCGTGGTGCAGAAGTACAGCGTCTGCCTGTTAACGCGACGGCTAGTAGGTTCGATTTCTTCCCTATGGCAACTAGGCAAAGCGCAGCGTTGAGTTCTGCCACTCATCACGGAATGTTTTGAAAAGGCGGAAAGCAGTGAACGGAATTTTACACTAGGTTCCTACGGTCCTATGGCTCCCTCTACCTACCATGCTGTAAGCGGGATAAAGCGTGAAGCAATAAAGAAAGCGTAAATTTACAACAAATTATTGCATGCTAGCTACTCAATTAGCTATTCAATTTGATTTAGTTCTAAAATTTAAGTTACGAAAGTTGCGTTACGACTGCTTCTTACAAAATGCTAACGTATTCACATAAGTTTCGTAAACTAGCAGCTATGAACGATTTTCTTATAATATACTCATATTATAATTTAAATTTTACATCTAGAAGTAAATTTTGTCACAGATAATATATCAAATTACTGTTGTAAAGTCCCAAAAAATATGAGATTAATGTAAATTTATAAAATAAATCTGCATGCAATGAAGGAATTCATCGTACATAATTGTAATATTGGTAAAAACGTCTTGGTTTCGCCGTTGTTACAATTAATATAATAATTTTCTGTATAAATAAAAAAAACTAATTATTATTTTTTCATATAGCTTTATATATTTTTTTATATAGTTTCAGTGTTAGGTTTCTTCACAACAAAATATTATTTCCTCAAATTTATTTAGATATTTACGTATTTTCTTTTAGCTTCACGTTTTGCCCCGCATATTGTAGGTTAGGCAAAGGGAACTGCAGGAATCATATGAACTTAGTGTTAAGACTCTCCGTTGCTTGGTCCCTGTTTTCTCCGTCCTCGCTTTCCACTTTTTTCGAGGCACTGCGTGTTGGGTGGCGGAACTCAACGCCGCATTTTGCCTAGTTTCCAGAGCAAAGAAAATGGAAATAGAAAAATCCATCTTCCCCGAGTGGGAATCGAACCCTTAAACCGTTGCGTTTACAGGCAGACGCTTACGCCTCGGAGCCACGACGGTCCTCATACTCGGTACATAAATATATTTTTAGTATAGTAACGTTACTTATAATATTATTCTTCGCTCTACTTCACGACATAGAAATAGCTGTTTCCATAAAGCTGTTAGTTAAAATATTCAAATTATAGGAAAATTATCAAACTACCGTGATTTTTATTTTTAGGAAAGGTGTTAATATATCTTGTCTATATTGCTATTTGGCCGATCTATTATTGATTTCTCTAATAATAAGACTAAACGCGGCGTTTAGTTCCAACACGTAATATCTCAACAGAGTGTTTTAAACTAGGCTACGTACTAATGCCATGATGCCGTCCCCGCTTATGCCGGAAATAGCAAAAGGGTTATTCAAAATAAACCTATACTTTTGAACTGTTTTCTTCTGTCAATTTTAAGTAACTAACTATCAGCTAAGTTAGTGGCAAGTATTTACATATACTTACAGTGCTAATAAAGGATCATATTTTTTTTATTGGTTCACTCTTTTATCCGCACATGGTAGGATATTCAAAGGAAATCGCACGAAACGTACAAACCTAGTTTTAAGACAGTCCGTCCCCTGCTTACCATCTATTTCGAGACATTGGATGTTGAGTGGCAAAACTCAACGCCGCGATTTGCCTTGTCACCAGAGCGAAGAAAATAGAAATAGAAAAATCCATCTTCCCGAGTGGGAATCGAACCCACGGACCGTAACGCCACGACGGTAAAGAATCATATAATTTGAATTTTAAAGTATTATTACTCAAACCAACAATTATATGTACCCATTTCATTACCTGCTTCTGAGTACTGGATGCTTTTCACTATTACCACTCAAATTCGTTTCGTTGTACGTCCTAAGTAAATATTGTATGATAAACAAAAAAGAATATGTCGGTAAAAATCTACGGATCTGTTGAGGTGGTTGTCTATTCGTATCATATTTAGGGGAGAATATTTAATGATGATAATTCTACTTTTAGGAAAAAAAATCTTACTAAAGAAGATAAGTACTGTGATGTTAACTTACCTTTCAAATACAACTTTTATATTTAAACATACATATGTATATATGAGCTTTATATTAGTGATGTAATGAATGTCGTTTTTTAACATTCGCAAGAACAATACGAATGCGAATATTCGTTACATCACTACTATAGGGGAAGGTGCTATCATTGGACCACCTAACTTTGTGACATCATATCTCATGAAATATTACCTACAACTTAAGACATTTAATGAAATGTGATGCTTTTTTATGTAAATTAATGATATATAAATTATTGGCAATTAAAGTTGAGAGGCTTTAGAGCTATTCTAATATAACTTTTCAGTGACGAGTTGCTTTCTTTGGACCACCGTCGCCTTGAATGGACCACTAAGTTGCTATCATTGGACTTTGAAACATTTGTATTAATGGTCCAATGAAGGTGACTCAAATGAAACACAAAATAAGAATTACTTTTTTATTCAAATTTTTCTTCTTAAATCCAGTTGTACTGCTCATGTGGCTCTTAGTTGACGAAAACTTATATCTGAATGATGCTTCATGTATGCACAGTACGATTTTCCAGGAACTTCTTTGGTTCTATTAAAACGATGTTTAATATATTTTTTCTCAGCTAATTGGAGGCAAGCACTCTGACAACTTTGGGAGTAATATAAAAAAAAGAATTCTCCATTTCAACAACGTGTTTGCTAAATTCAGTTTCTAAAGCCTCCGCAAGATCTACTTTTGATTCCACTATTTAAATTTCTTCGACTTTTTTTTTATTTTTCACATAATTATTTTTCACTAATTATCTTTTTAATATGGCTTTTGGAACGCCCTACGTTCGACTTGCTTCATTTAATCCAATAGTTTTTTTAAAAAAAATTTATAGCTAGTTTCATACTAGTAACCAATACTATTTCGTCATTTAACAATAATATTTCCTCCTCTTGCCGACATTCTGGAATATATAAATATAATCCAATTACAACTAAAAAGTAGGTATCTATTTACATGCAATACCAAAATATTCAATTTACAATATAAAACTCATTATTTATTAACGTTGATATAAGTTTCTTTGATTGGACTGGTCCAATGATAGCGTCACTATTCAGGTCCATTGATGGCAACTAGGCATATAAACAGAACGAAAGCAATTATTAAAAAACGTGTAAAATTATGTTAAAAGCTTAGTAGTGTGTGTAAGCGCAGATAAATTTGCTATTTGGATGTAACACAATCATTTAACATTAATTAAAACAATGTGACTTACATGACTTTGTTGATGGCTCGATTATTGTATCACGGTCACCATAAACACATGTACAGATCTCACTCCTTACCACGTTTCGCGAGCGCACAGAGGTTTGGTGGGTAGGCAAGGGGTTCGGTACTGTTGCCTAGCAACGTATCAAAGTTGGTGTGACATGTATAGTTTTTGAAAAATTTGGGTGGTCCAATCAAAGAGCCGGTCCAATGATCGCAACCTTCACCTATACTATATACTACGAGCACTGCGTTGCGCAGAGGTTCAATATAATAAGATTATGGGTTCGATTCCTACTTGGGGAGGATGTATTGTATCATTTCCGTTTTCTACAAACGCGGCGTTGAGTTCGGCGTTAATACTAAGTCTCCACAGTTCCTGCGGTGCGGGTAGGTGGATACCTACCCTACTATGAACAAGATAAAGAGTGAAGTCCAAAAATATATATATATATATATATATATATATATATATATATATATATATATATATATATATATATATATATATATATATATATATATATATATATATATATATATATATATATATATATATATATATATATATATATATATATATATATATATATATATATATATATATATATATATATATATATATATCAAATCTTCATATTTCTTTTTAATTTCATCAAAATGCTTAAACACATTTGTTTCAAAAATGTGGTTCTGATGACAACATTTATCATTTCACTTAAGTAGTTTTTAATTACACTGACTAATGTTTAGCTTGGCCGTGTTATCTACAGCTGCTTGTTTACAGTACATACTTTGTTGTATGCATTACTTGTGGCTTTATGAATGATTTTAAGGCCTTTTTATCAGTTTTCTCCAGTTTCTTAAAAAAAACAAGGCTAAATAAAAAATATTTAAACTGATCTTCAACTATATGTGGACAATTGAACTTAGTGACGGATATTAGAAGTAAAAAAGAAAAACGTAATTTTTTGTGTAGGTGAAAACGTAGTGTTAAAACACTTCATTAATCTCTGTCCGCCTAATCATTAAGATATTATGTTTAGTGCCGAAACTTTGTCCTGTTATGGCGTATAAATGAAAATATTTCATTTTCTCCCTGGAATCGAACTGACAACCGTCCACATACCATTAAATTCCTAACCGCAGGGCCATATTGACATCAATAAACTAAATGTTTTATTATAAAATACCATAAGAAAATTATCAGATTATAAAAATTATAATAACATTACGCATACCAATAAGTAATGCTAGTTTAGAACTGCATATTGTACAGTTTTAATATCACGATTCACGACGCTGACGTACGGTAATTATTTTATAGATCAACCAGCCTAGTTGTTGATATGAATATGTTTTGTATTCCTTTAAGTATTGACAATGTTTTTATCATTTTGTGATGCAGTTTGTTTCTTGATTCAGAAGTTACATAAAAGCTTAATTTTCCTTTTGAGAACGTGTAAGATTAGGTGTACAATGTCTCTATTTATAGCTTCACTTTTTATACTATACATAGCAAAGTTGGTAGAGGAAAACGTAGGAAATATAGAAACCTAGTGCTAAGACACTCTGTTCTCCGATTTCCGGCTTTTTCGGGACAATGAATGTTGAGTAGCGGAACTCAACGTCGTGTTTACCTAGTTAGTTACTAGAGCGAAGAAAATGAAATAATCCATTCTCCTCGACTGGGAATTGAACCCACAAACCGTCGCGTTTACAGACACACAATACGCCTCTGCGCCACGACGGTCCTCTAATATTAAAAATACTTCGATAACCTAAATACCTAGTCTTAGATTATTAAAAATTTTCGCTTTCTACTACTTTTCATGTAAATATATTAAGAGAAAAACGCTCATTATCGTAAAATCAACAGTAAACGCTTATATTCTGTAAAGAATACCACACTACAATACTGCCATATACACTATAACTGCAAAAGCTGTGTAGGCACGTTCTAGCCATTCGCGTGTTGGAACACTTGAAGCGATTTTCTTGAAGCAATCGAGCGGATCCTCTAGTTCTTGTACGTGCAGAAATCCGTTCACAGTGATACATTTGTGTGGAATGCGACGGCATAGTTAGTTTCATAGTTAAATGGATAATTTCATATTAACGATGTTATTAATGTAATAGTTAATTTTCATTTAAATTGTTATAATTAGTGGGTTTTATTTCACGTTGCTATGATTACTCAATAGTTTTTTTCTTTTTTTTTTTTGAGCTTCATGTTTTATACCGCACATGGGGTAGGCAGTGGGGACCTAGTGTTAAGACGCTCCGTTTGCTGCTTAACGCTTTTTTCCAAGCATTGCTTGTTGAGTGACAAAACTCAACGACGCGGTTTGCTTACTTGCCAAAGAAAATGAAAATGGAAAAATACATCTTCTCTGAGTGGAAATCAACCTACAAACCGTCGCCTGCATAGGCAAACGGTCCTCAAACTCAGTTGTTTCAACTAAATAAAAGTTAAAATAAACACGTTTTTACTTTCCTACCTTAGGCCTAAATATATTTATGCACACTATTCTAGCAATATTTTCCCAGCAACTACGTTATAACGTTATCAAAAGACCATACAAAAGCCGTGCAACCGTCTTACTTCAGCAACAAAATAATTCAACGGGGCCGGCGCTCGCTAAATCACGTCTAAAATAAATGCGGCGAGAAAATTGTATCATACCCTTCCTCAAGTTTCCGGAAAATGGGATATCGAAACGTCGTTATTATAGATTCGGATCGGATGCGGTAACGAGGACGTAACGAAATATCCGTTGGAATCATAAGATTTGCAATAGATTACTGGCTTTGGTGTATTTCTACGCGGCTTGATGCTGGGAATTAGGTTAGATTTTCTATATTTGTAGAGTATATTGATACTCTAGAAACATATAGTGTATATATGTGATTCCTCTTTTGACGTGCTTTTATGTGACATTTACTCTATTTGTGTTGACAAATCTGCGGCAATGGAACGACTGCCCCCGAACTTAAGAAAAGTGTGCCAAAGTATATCTTATTTTTATGATGTTTAAAGTGTTAATCACTAAGGATAGAAAAATAGTCAAAGAAAACAACGATTTTGAAAGCTAAGGGTTTTGAGGCTGTGCGTCTTGAAAGTTGCCCAAGCGACAACTAAGCTATACGTTCTATTTCACGAAAGTTATTGCGTTATTTATTTTTCAATATTTTTTTTAAATACTAAAATATATCTCAATATCTGTTAATATAGCACTAGTTATGTTAATGATTGTGAATTGGAATTGTTGTAACAAAAACTCTAAAGGATGTAATTAAAAGCTTTTATTTAAGGCTTTCAATTACTCATACTTGTTTCTGGTATTAAGTTTACAATATGAAAATATGAGAGCTAATCCAAGTTTACACTACTTGTCTGCACTTGGCTGCGAACATTAAAGTGAAAGCGATGGTGTTTCCGAAACCAAACACCATAAAGCGCAAAGTAGAACATCTAGTTCTGTTTACTTATTATATATAATAATGCATATCATAAAATTACCATAACGGTTCTGCTTGGAAGTGTGATTGTGCACAGGACAATTATAGGTTCGATTTCTAATTGAGTGATTTTTTATGTTACTTACGTGTATAAAAATATTTCTTCGCATTTTTAAGGGAGAGAAGAGGGTTTGAAATGATTTAGTGACAAGAAATTTAATCATAGTATGTGTGTATACAGTATAAAATCCCCAAGATGTTCGACTATACCTTTCAACTCATATGCAGCAGTTCCTGCAATTCCCTCTGCTTACCCTGCTATATGCGGGATAAAAGCGTGAAGCTATTATAAAGGGTATTTAATCAAAATAATTTTAGAGGCACAAACCTCATTTCTGAACTCACGAATTTCACTCAACACGTGATATCCTAAAGAAGCATGAAAATAATTTGTTGTTTAAAAAAAATAAAAATAGTACTTCCTATCGCGTAATTTGTCTATCAGTTCACTTAAGAATATTTGCTAAGCAAAGGGAAAGAGGTATGCAGAGGACCGCATCGTTTGGAGCTCCGTCCTCTCTCACTACCCCTAACTAAGGATAAAGCGTGGATAAAGCGTGAATATGTATGTATATTTTATTAACTCTTTTTATTAATGTACCTTCATATTATTTAAACATAACATACCAATCAACATTATTTATTTACTTTTCAGACCTAAGTTGTATGTCTCACACGATTATTGAATACCTAACTCCAATGCAATAACAGTAGAAACGTGCAAAATAACGGCGTGCTTAGGAAGATGAATATCTTGGTGCGTTATTTCGATTAGCCTTGAACCGTGGGAACAGTTGTCGTTGACTCGTATATAACCTAGTAACAGTATGCAGCGTCTTCTTGTGTTATTTTTTAATGGACAAAACAATGGAAATTCTCGTATGCGTTCGGTTTACCTCATAGTAGATGTAGATGCCCACGATCCCTTGGAAGACCAAAGGTGTTGCAAGGCGCAGTTGCCGGCCTTTATGGTAGGCTTTTTATGGGGTTAAATACAGTTAAAATTTTCAAAAGACAATATTTTTATTTTTTTTCTTAATGTACATACAGTTAAGAATACCCACAGAAAATTGTATATTCCGTTCTGGTGAATATTTTCGTAAGTTACACGCATATTTTTTAAAGGCGTTTCAGAGCGGTTGTAAGATGGGCCGCAGTGATCTTGCCAAAAAAAAATATTTTTCTTATTCCTTGGATAACCTCTTAAAGGAACCAGTCTTGTATCCACCCGGAAACACTGCCATCGGCAGATTAGTTCTGTGGTGTGTGATAAAAAGTTCCAGAATACACGGTAGGTTAGCGCCAAGAATGCAACATACAGACGTCTTTCAGCTTTATATTGTATATAGAGATTAGAAGACTAGCAATTGTCATACTTTTTTTTATACTATTCTCTTCTTAGGGTTCCGTACCAAAAGGATAAAACAGGAATGTTTCTCTAAGCCTCCAATGTTTCTCTATCTGTCTGTCTCCAGGCTGTATGTCAAAAACTGATAGCTATAAAGCTGAAATTTTTTCAAATCATTTATGTAGGTTGCTTAGCGACAAATAACAACAAATGCTAAATATTTATTTACTTCGCGGCGTTGAGTTCCGCCACTCAACACGCAATGCCTCGAAAACGGCGGAAAACGGGGACGGAGAAAGCATTAACTAAGCAACGGAGTGTCTTAACACTAGGTTTGTATGGTTCCTGCAGTTCCCTCTGCCTACCCTGCCATGTGCGGGATAAAGCGTGAAGCTAAAAAAGAAAAAAAGTAAACATTTAAAAAAAACCATTAACCACCCCATACAATAAATGTGTTTTTTTCGTATTTTTTCTCGTTAGTCGTGATTATGAAATTGGTGCGGAGCCGATTTTTTCTCCTTATATATATATATATATATATATATATATATATATATATATATATATATATATATATATATATATATATATATATATATATATATATATATATATATATATATATATATATATATATATATATATATATATATATATATATATATATATATATATATATATATATATATATATATATATATATATATATATATATATATATATATGTATATGTGAGTACACGTTAATCGCGATTTATAAGTGCAACAAGTCTTAGAGTCGACTTCGAACCCCTATAAATGCCTAATTAGTAATGCTTAGGTGCTTAAGACTATTCAATTCTAATATACTTATTTAACTTTATTTAACTTAATAAGTATATATATATATATATATATATATATATATATATATATATATATATATATATATATATATATATATATATATATATATATATATATATATATATATATATATATATATATATATATATATATATATATATATATATATATATATATATATATATATATATATATATATATATATATATATATATATATATATTTTAATATACGTATTGCAAAGTACTAATTTTATTCATGTTTATGGCCTTTATAATATAAATCTCTAAGTGATACGTACCAATATGAATAAATGAATGAATAAAACTTGTAAGAAAGCTTTTTTAAGTTTATTAATCGCTTTATGTACTACGAAACTTTTATTTTTAAGAGGAAATAAAACTTTTTACTTAAGTCTAAGTTTACTTAAGTCTGATCTTGAGCTTTTATATTGACCAAAACCTTAGATACAACATATTTAATCTACAACATGTACCGAAATAAAACAAAATTGTAACGTTCTCTTAAATTACAAACAATTTTCAACCGAGAAAATCATTGTAAATTATTTGTATTGTGTTCATGTTTCACCATCAAATCACAATGCCCATGGCCATTACCAAGGTGAAATCTCAAGTTATTCGTTTGGAGCATGGAAATACTTAAAACTGTCATGGGCTAGAAACGACCGCGCCGTCACGCCACGACAGACATGCTTTTTGCTTACTATTTATACTCGTTTAGATCATTGAGATATATATATATATATATATATATATATATATATATATATATATATATATATATATATATATATATATATATATATATATATATATATATATATATATATATATATATATATATATATATATATATATATATATATATATATATATATATATATATATATATATATATATATATATATATATATATATATATATATATATATATATATATATATATATATATATATATATATACATGCATATACACACACATTACCTATATACTAGTTATCCCATAACCAAGACCTAGCGTAGACGTTTCGTGTTGAGTTTAACTCAACGTGGCGCTGTATCTATATTTAAAAATACAAATATTATGAAAAAAAAATATTTAAAATATTAAAACAAAACAAAAAAAAACAAATTATAAACTAAAATAAAGAATATTTATTAAAGCTCTTTAAGTAGTTATTTGCACAATAAAATCAAATACTCTTTATCTCGATTTCATATAGATTTATTAGTTCACTCTTATTCTTTAAATACTTGTTTTAAAGGTTTTCTTTGTTATAAATAGTATAGTAAATATATATTAAAACCATGTCATAATATTGTAAAAATAGACGAAATGTAGACACAGGAATGGCAAAACATTAAAAAATAATCAAATCCTAATTAACCGGTTATTTAAATGCAATAATAATTATATTTTCAACTTTTTAATTTTTTAATAATTACTAATAATTGTTACCGCATAGATCATTTAAATATCTTGACTTTTGTAGGGACTTACTTTTTCTATATAGATAGATAGATTAATCCTAAGTAATGCCAAACATAATTTGAACACGTTAATATCTAACCAAAGGAACCATGAGTCTATACTTATAATAATGAGTTTAATAATTATGAAGCATACATTAATTTGGTATTATTAATAATTAGGTCGTGTCCCAGTTACAGTTAGGTCACTATCGATAACCGAT
Source organism: Dione vanillae (assembly GCA_037178615.1). Taxonomy (NCBI): domain Eukaryota; kingdom Metazoa; phylum Arthropoda; class Insecta; order Lepidoptera; family Nymphalidae; genus Dione; species Dione vanillae. The sequence goes on along the minus strand of JAZFAU010000289.1, from coordinate 148,568 downwards.
TGTTATATATATATATATATATATATATATATATATATATATATATATATATATATATATATATATATATATATATATATATATATATATATATATATATATATATATATATATATATATATATATATATATATATATATATATATATATATATATATATATATATATATATATATATATATATATATATATATATATATATATATATATATATATATATATATATATATATATATATATATATATATATATATATATATATATATATATATATATATATATATATATATATATATATATATATATATATATATATATATATATATATATATATATTTTTGGTGCTCTTTAACTCAAAATGTATTGATAATCCCACATCTAAAGCCGTACCGATAAAGAGAAAAGGGCGAAGAAGAACAAATGTAAAAATTATTAAAATAACTTATATCTCTTATATAGGTTCTATAATACTAATATTGAATAGTATCTTATTAATTAATAATAACAATTAAAGAATATCTATATAAAATAAACAATTTATATATAATATATAAAGTATATGAAAGCGAGAACCCCTAGTAACGTCGGTCATTGCTTGGAACGCTTCGTTGACCACATCGCTGTACCATTGCCAGTGGTTGTGATAGTTTCGATCTCAAATGTCTAGCATTTATAGAATATAATATTGTTATATTTAAAAATATTTAAATGTACATAAACTACAGATATATAGATATATTTCTTTATATTGAAATAGATAACATAGGAGGACCGTCGTGGCGCTGAGGCGTAGCGTCTGCCTGTAAACGCAACGGTTTGTGGGTTCGATTCCTACTCAGCGAAGATGGATTTTTCTATTTCCATTTTCTTCACTCTGGCAATTAGGCAAAGCGCTGTGTTGAGTCCCGCCACTTAACACACAATGCCTCGAAAAAAAGGAGAAAGTAGGGTCGGAGAAATTAAGATGAAGGACGGATGAAGCAACGGAGTCTCTTAACCCTAGGTGCCTATGATCCCTATCGTTCCCTCTACTTACCCTGTCATGTGCGGGATAAAGCGTTAGCTAAAAAAAAACGATAAATTAGTTAAAATACTCTTGAATTTTAATTTTGGATAGCGGATCTTTCTAAAATGTCCTTGCATAGTATACGGAAAGATTAACGCCAACACATAAGAATTTATTGTAATTTCACACAGCTAATAGAAAACTTATTTCTTAATCGGCTGAAGTGTTTATATGGTATCTAAGCGGTCGTAGGTTCAAAAGTATTTTCGGTTAATTTACAGCACCTATCTATATGCAATATCTCTTAATATCGAGTGGATCAAAATTGAACGGTGTAGAAATTCTTTTAGTCTAATGTCTATCATTCCTAGGCAGATTTCCGCTGATGTACACCACTTATACTTACACCACTTATATACATTACTACTGCATACTGCTGACTCTAAACCTTTTTCTGATTAGTTCATATTGATTATTTATGTATGACCTCAGTCTATCCATCCTCAATTAACATAGTAAATTAATTGTCTAAGACTTGTACCACTTACAAAGTACACGTTCCATATCGTTTTTTGATTATAAAATATACACTACATTCAAAATGGTCAAACTTACAGAAACACTTACTTTAATAGTTTCCAATGCAGCGCCAACATAATCACATAATACGCTGTATCAAGTTTCAAATTGATGCCCTTTGTAAATTAGTAGAGTCATTGACCGCTACTAAAGTTAAATTTAAACTTGTACAACTAATCTAGTTTTTTTTAACTTCCCGCTCATAGCAAGTTAGGCAGAGAGAAACGCAGGAACTGTAGGAACGTAGTGTTAAGACACTCCGTTTTATTCATTCTCCGCCTGCATCAGGATGGCTCTTTAATTAAAAAAACAATTAATTTTTTAAATTAATAAGTAATTTGTTTTATTTCTATAAAATGATCACTTATACAATTAATTGTATTTTAGAATTAATATTGTTGTATTAATGGATAGATTTTAAAATTTCCGGTTTATTTCAAATTTTGCAGACCAGGCAGAGATATTTTAAGTGTTAAGACACTCCATTTACCGTTTCTGGCTCGAATTTGACATTTTCTAGTATTGCAACGGATCCCAATAGCTTCATATTTTTAAATAATATAAGTAATTACGTAAATTATATATTTAAATATATTTTTAAATCAAAAAACCTATTTATGATCTAAAATGTTCTTATAGACGTGTGGTCTTCTTTAAAGTACTTACATTTAAAGAAAGAAACTGGTTCAAATTCCATAACATCAATTTAACTTTACTAAATCAGTTTATTACATAGTATTACCTATTTTATAAAAAAATACATAAAAAATACAAAAGCTACTTGTAAATTGATACCATTAAGCCTAAAATCACTTCGAAAGCATTTAACAAGGAAGAATAACAAGGACTGGTTCTAAGAAACGTAATTAACGTATGCGTCAGTCCAAAGCTTAACTCATTGTGACTCACGTCTCATGGCGTTATACTGTAGCTGTACAGATATACAAAGAAAACACTGTTATCAATGTATATTTATAAGACTTCAAGTATAGAGCATGTGTCTGAAAACTTACATTTGTTTTTTTGATGTCTTCACGCTTTATCCCGCACATAGCAGGGTAGGCAGGGAAGGCAGGAAACGTGGGAACGTAGTGTTAAGACAGTCCGCTCTCCGTTTTCTGCATTTTTTTTCGAGGCATTGCGTATTGAGTGTCGGAACTCAACGCCTCGTTTTGCCATAAAATCATTTACCACGAGTTGGCATTGAACCTGTAAACTGTCGCGTTTACAGGCTGATACTGTTCATGTCCTGATACTGTGTTAATGTAGAAATTTTCTAAATTACAACTAATTTGTATTAATTTTAATTATTCTTTTGTTTCTCCGATATAAAAGCTAAAGCAACTTGAATGAAAAAGCAAATGAAAAAGGTAATCGTTTAAGCTTTCACAAGTAAAAACATTAGTGTTTTATTGGCTGCAAGCTGTAGAGAGAACGCAGTGTCAAAATACTCCGATCTCTGCTTTCCGATAAAATTCGAGACATTGAGATTTAATGACAGCAAATAACAAATGTCAGGTCCTTCCATCTGGAATCGATCCCATAACCATCGCAGTACAATCGAATGCACCAAAATAGTAGTACATTTAATTGTATATTCATTTAAAAAATAAAATGAATAAAAAAATTAATTATGAGAATTATGCATTAATATAAATAAAATTATAAGGAAGCCTAAGAAATGGCATTTTACATCAATATGTGGGATTATCTCGCAATAAAGAGATGATGCAACCGACCGTGACCTCAGACTTGGCTATAAACATTCTTGCACCAAATGGCTGACATATCGAACAATAACCGGCGTATATTGCACATTACGTTCATACCTGAGAATATTACTTGGCTTGTATAGGAAAGTATAGATTAAAAAGGAAAGAATTATAAATTACATTTATAGGTGTATTGACTTAATTAGAGGTAAAGGGAGACCTCGGTTGACTTTTGGAAACTTAGTATTCAAGATACTGGATGAAGGAGAGCATGTATGAGGAGGCTAATGACAGTGGACGAGGCGAAAGAGGTATGAAGAGACTATAGCGTTTGGCGCTCCGTTCTCTCTACCCTGCGAGGGATAAAGCGTGAAGCGTTTTATGTATGTATGTAGAATGTAGAAAAAAGGTAATATATACACATTTTGCCATTTTTATAAACGAACTGACAGCTGAACTCCGTGATCAAACACACACAATGTCTCGATTTTGGACGTGAAGTAGAACCCACCTATCTAGAGATATCCTATTCGTATAGAGAGAATAAAAAAAATTTTAGAAATCTGTGATTTTATTAATATCGATTAAAAATTAAGATCTCTATAAATTGTACAAGTTAAATCGATTTTTCATATCGTAATAGTTTACGTGAGCATATTTTCATAGCTTCCCCTATCGTAATAACGATTAGATATTTCTAGTCGTTTATCTTTCATAATTTATTATGGATAACGTGGATTTTGTGTAACATGTTAAGTAACTTTTAGTTGTATAGTATTAACTTGTTAGCAACGCTTGCACAAAATTAATAGGTATCGCAATCATTGGACATGTTCATAAAATTAGTTTTTTTCCTAATCTAGAAAGTTACATTAGATTTGTTAACATATTATATAAATAATTTAAATAGTCATTTGATTTACTATATTATTGTATAAAAATCTTACGGAAAGAATTCCTAAAATATCACACAATCGATCGATATAGTTATAGTTCGAAGCCCATCGTAAATAATAAATGTGAAGGACCAAATGGTGTCCATTATACGTCTCCAGTTTCATAAACCGACTTAATCATAAAGAAGGGTTGTTATATATATTACAAAAAAGAAGTATGTATTTAAATACTACAGCAACATTAGATAGAATAACTCAAACAAAAAAATTATATAATCTGACTAAATCTGACTAAATGGTTACGGTTTGTTTTTAAATTCCAATACTTCTTGAAATTATTGAATTGAATAAAACAAACTAACGGCCTTATTAATAAAAATGTCTTTTAGAACGTTTTGAGTATACTTTAGTTAAAACGCTCTTTAGGCTTATAGAACTCTTTAGGCTTTATAGAAGTCGGTTGAATTGTTGCCGATAATACCAGTAAATCCACAGATGATAAGTGACAAACGCATTGACATAGTATGACCACAGATAATATTACATACAAAAATATATTGTTGGATCTGGCTTGACATATACCGGCTTGATTTACGTCATTGTTATCACAAAAAGACGAATGTTTATTTTATTTTAGTTTATAAACTTACTTAATTTTTAAAAAATTAAGTCAAAAAAGTAAGACGACAAAAAATAGAAGTTTGTTTAGACGTGTTCAAGTATTTGTTTACGAAACTGAAATTGACACTCTTGATGACAAGCGACTCGACGACGTCACATCAATGCTCATATTATTAATATGAGCCATAATCAGCTGTTATATGAATCGGCCATCTTTGGACGTTAAAACACTCTTATAGTAGGGTTCTCGGCTCTATAACTTTATGATAGGTTTATAGAACTGATTAGCACTAAAATGCAATATATATATATATATATATATATATATATATATATATATATATATATATATATATATATATATATATATATCTATATATATATATCTATATATATATATATATATATATATATATATATATATATATATATATATATATATATATATATATATATATATATATATATATATATATATATATATATATATATATATATATATATATATATATATATATATATATATATATATATATCTATATCTATATCTATATATATAAATATATATATATATATATAGAGAGAGAGAGAGAGAGAGCTTTATTGTACCAGCTTATCCCTTAAAATGCGGTAGTAATTTTTTTTGTCTTTTTTGAATTGCTTGTTGAGTGGCGGAACTCAACGCCGCGCTTTGACTAGTTTTCAGAGCGAAGAAAATGGAAATAGAAAATCCATCTTCCCCTAGTTAAAATCGAACCCATAAATCGTCTTTACAGTTTACAGGTAGACGCTACGCCTCAGCGCCACGACGGTCATATTATTATTCGTATACACTACCCACGAGTTAACTATACCATGACTTCAATTAAACATAAATAAAATAAATTGGTCCTATACAAAGCGTTAATAGAATAATGATATATTAAACTATAGGAATGAAAGGCTGTTAGTGAAAATGAAGGCGGTAAATGTCATCGAACAAGTCATGTCCTACATTCGGAGTGCAACCATTATTTCAATTAGGTGACATGTAACATGTTAGTTTCTTTCACTTATTGCAGTAAATGTGGGTTCGAATTGATTTTTTAAAATCAAAAATATTACCACCTGTTCACTTAAGTTAGTAGTAATGCTTCAGATAACCGCATCGAGAACTTAATTACTAGTTCAGCTCGAGAAATACATTTTTGATAACGATACGCGTACGAGTCTTTTCAATATTATTTTTAGTTTAGACACTTTTCTGGACAGGATTCTCTCTAATGACTAACAACTTTTTTTAACAAAATTGATTTAAAATTTATATACATATATGTATATATGTATGTATGTATTTTCCAATATGTGACTGAAATATTCACATAATAATTATTCATATCGGAAATTTCAATACAGAAGCTAGAACATGTTTGAGTTAAAATTTACGATGTAGAAACTGATTTGAACGCGAGTTTAAACGTTTACTGAAACTAGTTCTCAATAACAGAGCGATAGTTTATAAACACTACTATATTAACATTTTAAAGTTTAGTTGAGAACATATTGCTATATTATATATATATATATATATATATATATATATATATATATATATATATATATATATATATATATATATATATATATATATATATATATATATATATATATATATATATATATATATATATATATATATATATATATATATATATATATATATATATATATATATATATATATATAGATATTTAGATATACGTATATATGATCTTTTTTTTATTTAAATATAAATAACTCTACAAACACTTGGTCCGTACCCTTTTTTAACTTGCACTATATGTTCTTATCATAATGAACTCCTATCTTTACATTTTTTTTACTTTTAATATTACCTTAATATATATGTTAGCAGCGTTGTGTGTCTAATACATAGTTCGGCGTTGAGTGTTTTTTTTAGCTTCACGCTTTATCGAGCATATTGCAGGGTAGACAGAGGGAACTGCAGAAACTATACGAATCCAGTGTTAAGACACTCCGTAGCTTAGTCCTTGCTTTCTCCGTACCCGCTTTACGCCTTTTTCGAGGCATTACGCGTTGAGTGGCGGAACTCAACGCTGAGCTTTGCTTAGTTGCCAGAGCGAAGAAAATGAAAATAGAAAAATCCATCTTCCCCAAGTGGAAATCGAACCCTCAACCGTCGCGCTTACACGCTTGAGTGTCTTTCTTACTTTTAGGTAATCTTTTAGGTAATCAACTTTTATTCTTACTTTTAGGTAGTCAGCGTGAAACTTAGTTTTCAGAATATTTTAGTAATCTTTAAAACAAAGGTGACTTACACGTCTCAATTCAAAATAAAATGACTGAGTCTTTGAGATAACGATTGCTGTTATCTTATCATTTAGTAAACAAATTAAAAGTTTACAATGATGTTGTCCCAACGCAACTGTAAGTGCATGACGTGTGTACATTTGTACGTGCTAATCTTACTAAACACATTTTTGTATGGCCTTATGGGCAAGTATGGAAAACTAAACTATAACATTTTCTGTTAGCATTTACAGTGCTAATAATTTTATTCAAAATATGAAATTAAATGCTTCATGTTTTGAACGTCAAACAATTTAATTTACCACCAGTTCGCTAAAGTTGATGCCTCAGACCTGAGGAAAACTGGCGCAAGAAACTCAATGGGACTTTCTCTGTTTTTTTGTATTATTTCGCCAAATATTTGTCACAGATTACTGTGTGGCTAATTAGGCAGAAAATAGGCAAAAAACGATAATCTCTGTTCTTTTTAGAACTATTTACTGTGAAATAAATATATAGTATATGCGAAGTAAATTTCACATACAGGTATAAAAATTATGGTTGCATGTCTTTTCCCAAAATTTGAGAAAGACGACAGTTTGTGGGTTCGATTCCTTCTTAAAGAAAATCGATTGGTTTTTATTTTATTCGCTCTGTTAACTAGGCAAAGCGTGGCGTTGAATTCCGCCACTCAGAACGCATTGCCTCAAAGAGGCGGAAAGCAGGTTACAGAGTGACTTAACTATAGGGTCCCGCGCGTCCCTCTGCAGACCATGCTATGTGCGGGATAACGCGTGAAGACATATTAAAAAAAAAGAAAAAATCTCTATTTTATTCAAAGCATTTAGTTTTTTTCTATCACTATATTTTTTTCAACATTAAAGTATAATAATTTTCGCGTGTATTTTAATTTTTTTTTTTAATTTTTCTACGATTTACATTGTAAGTAACAACCCTAGTCTCCTCTGTCTAATCCACAGTGAACCTAGTGAGGATGACCTTGTTTCTAGGTGACATATTTTACACGTCATATAAACCAATAGGCTTATAAATGTAAACATTTTTGATCTATAAACGTAATCTGTGTTTTGTTTTAATATTGGAAAGTTTTTAGGTGGAGGACCTTTGTAGCGCAGAGGCACAACGTCTGCCTTTAACGCGACGGTTTCTGTGTTTCGATTCCTACTCGGGGAATATGGATTTTTCTATTTCTATTTTCGTCGCTCTGGAAACTAGGTAATGCGCGTTGAGTTCCTCCACTCGGCACGCAATGTCTCGAAAAAGGCGATAAACGGGGACGAAGAAAGCAGGGACTAAGCAACGGAGTGTCTTAACACTAGGTTCGTATGGTTCCTGCAGTTCCCTCTGCTAACCCTGCAATATGCGGGAATAAGCGTGAAGCTATAAAAAAAAAGTAGATGACTATGGGATCCAGTCTCCGGGAGAAAATTTACTTATTTTATAATAAAAGAAGCGGCGTTAAGCTTCGCCACCAACACACACAACACAGCGGAGGCTCGAATTTTGGACAAAATATATTTAAAAGATGTAACGCGACGCAGAGATAAGGAAAAATATTATATTTTATTTATTATTTAACATTGACATCTGAATACATAATTATTTTAACTTATTAATTGATCGACAATAATGATTTTTAAGCTTCTTTAAATTTAATTCCAGTAGTATAAAATAGTCCTGAGGTATATCTTTAAATTGTAATTGATAACACCTAGATATGTTTTATCTTTTAAGCACTAGGACTAGGTCTATCTGTAGGTATAACTAGGACAAGAACAAGGACTATCCTGAGTAGTAGTTGTTATCTTCGCGTTGCTTTGTTTTCATTATCGTTTATTTCATATTTTCTTTATATCCTACATGACTAAAATATAGAGTAAAAGTGCCTCCTTTCCTTTGGCTGTAGTGCTTATTTTATACATTTACTGACGAGTATATACCCATATACGAATTTATATATATATTCATATATACTTATGTATATTATGTATATATGTTCCTAGTTTTTATTAGCTTCACGCTTTATCCTGCACATGGCAATGGTAGCCAGAGGTTACTGTTTAGACACTCCGTTGCTTAGTCCCTGCTTTCTCCGTCCCCGCTTTCCGCCGTTTTCGAGGCATTGCGATTTGTATATCAAATATACTATAAGAATGGCATTTCAATTAATACAGCTCCACTTTCCTTGCGGCTTTACTCGTTTGAAAATTAAATTTTAACTTCAAGTTATGTTAAAATATTATAAATTCTTAAATAATGAGTAACATCGAAATGTCACATTTTGTAATATCTATTATTCTGTATATAATATACAAAATCGAATGCCAATCAAATTCAGTAATAACATTATATTCTTATGCAACAGCTCTCACTAGATTACGCGGATGCTGTAACGAGATGAATCTGTAAATTGCCGGTCATTGGGATGAGATACACTCACAATGGCTTACTTTCCAAAACAGTATATACATTACTTTGCAAATTTTTATTTTCCTTTACTCTATTACGTCACTACTACTTGTAATAGAAATTGAGTTGTATCAATATTTTATATTTTAATGCTTTTTTCACATTTAGCCGCTGTGGCTCAGTGGAAGCATATGGCGTGAGCGTTTTAGTTGCGAATTTAATTCATATTTGAAAGAATTACAATTTTTTTTATTTTCTTTTACTTATATAGGTATAGTAGAAACTCAATTAATAGGCCCTCGATTATACGAATTCGCGATTATCCGGACTGCAAGCCAATTGAATTAAATATACTTAAAAGTATTTGTGCATCGAGGAGGCATCAGAAGTAACCAAATTTCTAATAAACATGATATGTACTAGTTGTTTTTAATAAATGTATAATAGTATGTACATATGTATGAATGCCCAAACCAGTCTTGATAAGGAAAGCGGAGAACGGAGTGTCTTAACATTAAAATCCCACGGTCCCTGCGGTTCTACCTACTTACCTCGCCATAAGCGGAATAAAGCGTCAAGATTAAAAAAAATCACAGACTCATATACAAAAGTGTTGCGTGTTCAAAGAAAAAAATTAAATGAATAAAGTTCATACTGACCTCATCTGCAGCGGTTAGTAGACTGTTGCATGCGGCGGTCGACATGTCCGCAGACCGCATTTCATTTCAGCAACAGATTGCTTTACGTATACAGAGTAGGATTGAACAGAACATTCTGTATTATAGTTGCTGTATGTACAAAACTATACATATTAGGGTTCCGTACAAAAGTAAAAACACGGAACCCTTATAGAATCACTCGTGTTCCTGTCCGTCTGTCTGTCACAGCCAATTTTCTCTGAATCTACTAGACCGAAACAGGTGAAATTTGGCAGGATGGTGAAATACCCTGACCCGAACACAGATGCGTTACGTAAAAAATATTTTTTTAAAGTAAGGGTAATTTTCGGGGGATAAATTAGGTAATTAAAAAAAAATATTGCGAAACTTACTGAGTCATATATCAAATGAAAGGGCTTGTTATCAGTTTCTGGAATATATATTTTTTAATATTTTTTAATTTTTTAAAATAAATAGTTTCGATGATATTCATGAAAAAAGCCGAAAATTGAACAACCCGAATCCAACGAAGTGGCATAGCATCTGACTGTAAACGTTTTCCTTGTAAGTTTTGGTTACATAACAAAGCGCGGTGTTGAGTTTCGCCATTAACGACACAACAAAAGCTGAAATAATAAGTTACATACATATATATGTATGTAAATTTTCATTTCAGCTTAATATTACTATAGAAGTTCAGGTAGTAGTAACAGACATCCCGACTTTAGCTACTTTCGTGCCATTAAACAGTTTTAATGTGCTTATTATACAATTGAAGAGAGAGAGAGAGAGAGAGAGAACTATCTGGAGAGAAACTAGAACACAGTATTTTTGCATAATTTCTTCTAAATTATATATTATATGTAGAATGGTAGAAGGCCACACCGTATATATACATGTATGTTTGTCTTTGTATGTATACATTTACACGTACATACATATGCTAACCACATAAATCTCTCTAGTTTTGAGGTCGTTACATTCGTCGATTGTTCCGACTGTCGTTAGTTGCATCACCTACCTTTTTCTTTTACTCAAGTTATTGCCTATTAATATTAATTACATATACTGTTGCATATGCTTCTCAGTACCTTTACTTTAACAAGTATCTTTAGGTGGTTCAACTATTTATTTTATTTTATCTCACACATGGCAGGGTAATCAAAGGGAACCGCAGAAATCATGAGAACCTAGTGTCAAGGCACTCCACTCCCAGCTTTCCGATTTTCTCGAGGCACTGCGTGTTGAGTGGCAGAACTCAACGCAGCGCTTTGCATAGTTGTCAGAGTGAAGAAAATGGTAATGCAAAAATTCTGGTAATCAAACCCACGCACCGTCGCGCTAACAGGCAGAGGCCACACCTTTGCGCCCCGACGGTCCTAATATATACCCGATATATTCATACTTGTATTTCGTAACGTCAGAAAAGGATTATAAGTCAAAATTTTATTGTTATAAATAGAGAGCATACTAAATATTTCCAAAGTTCTATAAGTGGGATCAGAAATGTAGAAACGGGGACGGAGAAAGCAGGGACTAAGCAACTGAGTGTCTTAACACTAGGTTCCCACGGTCCCTGCAGTTCCCTCTGCCTACCCTGCCATGTGTGGGAAGTGCGTGAAGCTAAAAAAAGAGAAATGTAGAAGTTAACTCTTTACGTTATATTACTGAGACTGTAGAAGAAGATTACTAAATTTGTAAGACGTACTGTAGTAAAGGATAACTATATTTATAATATTTGTATATAAAGTTATAATGAATTTAAATGCGTTGTTAAGTGCCGCTATTCAACATGTAATATCTTATAATTGAACAGAAAAATAATATAAATTGATTCAACACTAGGTTATCTTTGTGAGATACGCGTCCACTAAATTACGTTATAGAAATATTAAAAGCTATATTGACTTGCCCTTAAACAGTTTGTAATAGTAGTGTGACGTATATAGCTATATATAAATACATGGGGTTAATGCCATAAAGCTACCTTTATATTGTAAATGTCGGCCAAGTTTATGTTCGGTCAAGGAAACTTTGTGCACGCCAAGTTTGTTTTTCAAGCGATTATTGTTTTAATAATATTAACTTGAATATTACTTACTTCTAGATAGTATAGGTTTGAATTTTTAACTGTTAGATATCTTACTTATATTATATCTAACAGTTAAAAATATGTTTTAACAGATTTTGTGTTCCTTCAAAAAATAAATTAAATTATGCTGGAAGAGTGAAATAATTATGAATTAAATAAGAAAAATACATAATTTTCATTCGTCCGTTCTGGTAACAAGACAAGCACAGCGTTGAGTTGCGCTAATCCATTTGTAATAGTCCAAAAATCTTGAAAATTGATAGGTAGGTATTGCAGTATCTCAACACTGCTTTCCGGCCACATCCGGTTATATTCCGGATACGACGTAAAGCACTTCTTTCCTATTTTTTTGAACATTATTATATACTTATTTTTTGTAACAATTTCCAAGTATAATTTATAAAATAACATAGTATAATATATATTATATGAAAATAACAAAATAGAAAACATTTCTAAACCATTTACGGTGTACTCAAAACATAAGCCACTTTCCATCGATCAAAAATACAGACTGCGTTTCGGGAAATCGGGTCATTCTAACAAAGACAAATTTCAATACAGAGTAGTCACGACTGTTTCTACATCATAATGTTTAAAATTGAAATAATTCTAGTAGTAAATTTTGTAGATGGAGAAATATTATGTTTTGAATGATGTTAAATTTTGGCGCAGTGGGGTGGTGGTAACGAGTTCAATTCTGTCCGTCCCTGATTTGACAAGACTAAGATTTGTCCCGAAGTGTGTCAGGGGACTTCTGACTTTTAAATAGAGAAAAGAGTGTTTTGACACCAAGTTTTACTATGCCATATGTGGTATTGAGCTTAATTTACAAATCTACGTAAACGAGTACTTGTAAATTATACAATACAAACTAGTGACCAAGCCTGTTGAACTACCCTTCTACCTTTCCTGTGATGAAATTTACCAAATAACTAGATGGTTTTATGAATTAGTTTTACTGTTAGATCATTTTTAAATATAAAAGCGAAAAAAATTGATGATTGCACAAGAACATTAAGTGTGTATACACCTTAAAATTTGAAAATTATAAGTAATTTCTTATCCATTCATTAATAAATGCTTAATATACATATATGTAATACTTGAACGCATTATAAAACAATTAACTTCTTTTATATAATAAATAATAAATTCTAACGATTTCCTCATTTAAGGCATCTCATTTCCTTATTTATATAAGTTAAGCTCATTTAGTTCATGTATGTATGCAGATGCAACAAAGGAAAGTTTTCAGGAAATAATTAGCATGTAAAGGTTACTTGTAGAGTGCCTGCCAAGTAGCAATATTATACGTCAAAATATGTAGGCATATAGAGTATGATTGTAAAATTCAAATTCAATTTCTACTTCAAATTCAAATAATTTTATTCAAAATAAGAATATTTTTGAGGACCGTCGTAGCGTAGAGGCGCAACATCTGCCTGTAACGCGACGGTTACTGGGTTCGATCCCCAGTCGGAGAAGATGGATTTTTCTATTTCCATTTTCTTCGCTCTGGCATCTAAGGCAAAGCGCGGCGTTGAGTTCCGCCACTCAACACGCAATGCCTCGAAAACGGCGGAAAGTGGGGACGGAGTAAGCAGGGACTAAGTAACGGAGTGTCTTAACACTAGGTTCTTATGGTTCCTGCAGTTCCCTCTGCCTACCCTGCCATGTGCGGGATAAAGCGTGAAGCTAAAAAAATATATTTATGTACCTATATAGAGTATGTTATTAAAATTCAAATTCAATTTTAACTTCAAATTCAAATAATTTTATACAACATAATATAATAATACTATTCATTTTTTGAACGTCAAGAACATTACCACCAGTTCGCTAAAGTTAATGCCTCAGACCTGAGAAGAACCGGCGCAAGAAACTCAGTAGTATTTATTTCAAATAGTCATAAAATTGGAGCTAATTTTTATTGTAATAAATTAGGTGGAACTCAGGAGGTAATTGGAACGGAGTGTCTTTATATTAATAGAATATTTTGTCTGTCCATCCTGCTGTATAAATTTTCGGTTTATACCATAATAAATCCATTAATTACCTATATACGTAGGTATAGGTAACGTAATAAACGTAGATAAATCTCATCTATAAGATTACTATAGAAACTTTTATATAAAGTTGTATATTTTAGTAAGTTAGTAGCAAGTTTTGATAATTGTTTTTTGGATATGATCAGTTGTATTATTATATTATATCACTTTTTTTTGTTTTTAATAGCTTTTTTACTTTTATAATGCGTAAGTATCAATTTCCAAACTCCATAAGGCTTATGGTTAAGACGTAAGAGTTATATTGCTACCATCGACGATCAGAAGACTAATTACAATTTACTATAATAAATATGTAGCGTCCATAGTGAAGTAGAATTTTTTACCTTCACGCTTTATCCCGCATATTGCGGGGCAGGCAAAGAGAACTGCAGGAACTATATGAACCTAGTGTTAAGACACTCCGTTTCTTAGTTCCTGCTTTCTCCATCCCCACTTTCCGCCTTTTTCGAGGCAAGTTTTTTTATGGTTGTATTAAATAAAAACACGGTGTTTAATTTCGCTGCAATGTTCCTAATATTGGGCAGAAAGAAGGGTTTATAGTGTTTCAGCATTACTCCAACAACTGTAAAAGTGACTTTCATACAACTTCTTATATATAAAGCTTCATCGGAGTTCATAAGGAAAATGACAAGTCTAGACACATTCACAAGTTTGTATGTTGATTAGCTACTTGTTAAGTACTGGCGCCAATACAGCGATACTAATAAAAAATATCGTAAGTACATGCGTTGAGGCATAATTATAATCGGCTCTTAATGACGCAATGTTCAATTATTGAAGACGACAGCTGGTATTTACATAGAATACGTAAGAATAGAGGTATGTAGATTATTTATTGCTACGTATTTTTTGTACTGTGTGAGACAAAATGAACCTTGAGATATATTACTCTGTTGTACATGTATCTTGGACAGATGTTTTTAAAAAGAAATATTTAATTTTGTTATATTTGTTACGAGCTAAGAATCGAATCTAATATATATATATATATATATATATATATATATATATATATATATATATATATATATATATATATATATATATATATATATATATATATATATATATATATATATATATATATATATATATATATATATATATATATATATATATATATATATATATATATCACGAGTTAAATAAGTTAGATCTCGTGTCTTATCGATCTGTCACGAAGAAGACTGATCACAGGGGAGTTGTTCAAGTTTTAATGGCACCTGAAGTTTATTAAAAATGTAATTGATAAATTACTTTTCATTTAGTATTTACTTAACAAATTCTTTCTTCTTTAAAATCGCAAATTGAACTCTATTTAAAATATTAGGAAAAAAAATATATAGATATTGTTTTTACGCTTCATAACATGTAGAGATAAGTTATCTTAGCAAAAAAATCCTATTTTTACAACAATAAAAGATATTGTATGTTGAGTAGCAGAAGTCATCGCTGCGCTTGCTGCTGATGCTGCGTTTGTCTCACATAGCACTGAAATAATAATAATTGATTGTCACAAATAGGTATCGAACTCACATTTAATTACAGCTACAATAATATTATTCTACTAAATTAAATCTGTTTTTTTTATTATTATTTTATGTAACTTTTTGACCATCTGTTGAAATGCACACGGTTTTCATGGTTTCTGCGGTTCCCTCTGCTTACTGTGCGTGATAAAGCGTGAAGCTAAAACAAAAGTACCCGCTTTCCTCTTTTTCTAAACATTGCGTGTTGAGTGACTGAACTCAACATAACGTACATCTTTGTTCTTTACTATATTTCCATTTTGCATTACATTACATTACATTTATAGTAAAAAAAATACTAAAGATGATCAATATATCAATAAATCACGATACAAATCGGTATTAAAAAAATTATATAAATTAAATACATACGTATAATAACAGTAATATATTAGAAAGTGAATAGTTTTAAACTGCCTCTCATTAACATTACACTACAGTCGTACAATAATGCGCGATTGACAAGATACTCGATGTGTCATGGCGCATACTAAACGTGTGGATCTAATCGTGTAAATTATTTAATATTTCATAACAATTGTTACTTTTTTAGCTTCACGCTTTATCCCGCTCATAGTGGGGTGGGCAGAGGGAACCGCAGAAACCGTGGCCCAGTGATAAGACACTCCGTCTTCTGCTTTTTTAGGTATTGTGTGTTGAGTGTTGGAACTCATCGTACAGCGATGACAATGGAAATGAAATAATTTATTCTTTCCAAGTGGAATCGAACCCACAAACCGTCGCGTTTATGAGGAGACGTTACGCCTTGCGCCAGTGGCTTTTGTAAGATCTAGATGTCGTAACACACCTAATTCATATATGGTTACTTTTATTTTGATATGGGACTTGTAATAGCCATCATATAGAGTGAGACACTTTTCTCTATATTGTGTCCACTACGTCAGGCATTATATTCAAACAATTCACTTGTGACGCGATTTCCTGAGTTTTTGTAAGCTTACGTTACTAAAGAAAAAATATAAAAAATCGCAACTAAACGAGTATTTCTACTACATGGTAGAAATACTTGTATTTTTTTTTCAATGGGCTAGGGTACCCACTTTACATTAGACTATAGTTTTATCTTTTTGACATAAACAAAAATTTAAAGACAAAGTAAAATATCCCTAGTTTCTCTTTAACAGAAGCGTAGAATCCCTATAACCTATTTGGGTTTTCAATAGAGAAAGCAGGCACGCGTGAATGGGTTTCCTTCACGATTCTAAAAGCTCTCTCCGAAAACTATTCAAAATGGGACAGATACGTGAAGATGCTGTAGCGTCTTTCATCACCAATTTATATAATTATCATTTACGTCTTCACAAAAAGCTACTTGAGAATTCTTAACAGCTGTAACATAATTTAACTCGTACGTTCTATGAATATCTATTCAATTTGATTTCGAAAGTTGGGTACAAGTAATTTAGAAATGACAGAACCACTTAGTAAATTATTTTAAGTATATATTCATTTAAAATGATGATTGTTATAAGTAAATAGCAAGTATTAGTCTTTAATTGAATACAGTAAGTTTTTTTTATTGTTTAATCAGTTAATATTTAAATTTTAAGCCTAGTCTAGTTTCTACTTCAGTCTAGAACACGTAAACACGTTACTATCCGTAATATTTTTTCTTAATTTTTTTAAGACACTTAGCAACCCGCTTTTCGCCTTTTCAAGGCATTGCATATTGAATTGCGGAACTCAAAGCTGCGCTTCCGTACTTGCTAGAGCGAAAAACTTGGAAAATAAAAAAGTCCTTTCCACGAGTGGGAATCGAACCCACAAACCGTCACTCTTTCAGGCAGACGCAGCCTTTGTACTATTACCGTCATGATATAAATATAATTCTGATAACTACTTTAAGATATAACTATAACTTGCTTATTAAACCTAATTATGTTCAAAGTAACCAATACTTGCGACCATTGTAATCTGTCAGATATATTTAAACTGCATCATAGTATAAACCAACTAATTACAAATACAAATCTTGACACCTACATCGGCTTTGATTGCACATTGATTTACAATGCACATGCACAATATGGTACAATATTTACATATTAATTTTCTTATTATAGACTTATCACGTAGTTAACTTACACATTTAGATATGCACTATTGTTTCATTGTTACTTCTATTAGAAAGACTTTATAAGGTGCTACCTCACATCGTGTTATTTTATATGCGACCTCACCATATTCAATGAATTATTTGCCTAAACGTTTGTATTAATTAATTATAGAAGTAGTTTTATTACATCGTTATATGCCTGAGTGAACATAGGTAAAACTTTGTAACAAGTGTTTCTGCAACGTAGATTTACGATTTTCCACACTACATACTTATTTCGTACATGCCTTTCTCGTTTTTATAAATGTTAAAACAAATTGAAGTAATGGGTAACATTTATCGTAATAAAGAGTAATAAGATCTTTGATTATCAAAATTTTCATACGCTTGTGAACGCGACGGTTTGTAGGTTCGATTCTCACTTGAGGAGAATAGATTATTTCATTTCCATTTTTTTCGCTTTGGCAAGCTCGGCGTTGAGCTCCGCCACTCAACACACAATGTTTCGAAAGGCGGAGTGTTTTAACACTAGCGTCTTGTGGTTCCCTCTTCGTAACCTGCTATGAACGGAATAAAGCGTGAAGCTTTATCTAAATTGTTCGATAAAATCAGTAACTAAGTACTGTAGTCTATAACAGCACTAAATTTAATCACAATTTCTACTGACGGTTTATTACAAGTATTAATAATCAATTAATATATACGTTTCATTTATACTAATAATAATAAATAAATGTAGCTGTATTGGCGTGAGCTGAGGATATACACCAAATAGTGGGCGAAACGTGGGATACTGGTGAAAACAATCAAAATTAATGAAATTAGTTAAAGTTATAAAATAAACATAATAGTAGAATAACTATCAGTTACAATTTTAAACAAGTTTTTAGTAAGACTGCTCCTAGTACATCAGATCATTTAGACTCTAAAACTTTGACTTGTTGATCTTATAAAATTTGACCTTAGAAAGATCTTGATCTTAGAAAATAAGTAGGACTTGTACCTCGTCAAATCATCTCCATTACTTCTGACACATAAATCTATATAAAAATGTTCTTTTAGTAAGTGACAGATGGAAAGACAACGCACAGCTGCTGCTGTATAGTTAGTTAGTTAGTTAGTTGAGTTTTGTAGGGGAGCGTTAAGAGGCGATTTCTTAAAACATATGAAAAAAGTTTATACCACTTTTACTTTTATTAAAATAAGCCTTTACCAATAAATTGTATTTTATAAATAAATATTTTTTTGTTTCAGGTAAAATCAGATGAAAAGTCAACATTACTATAGTTATTTAACAACAACGATTGAAAATAATTTATGCAAGTGTTTCCTTTACAAAGTTTTATATGGTAAATACAAATGTAAAATAATATAGTTAAAATTAGCGAATATTTCATACAGTAGCAACTTATTTAAGAAATTTACTAATTAATACAAAATCAAATCAATCCAATTAAAAAGCTTTAACTGTGACTTTAGATTATATTTTTAGTAAACTTTATATATTTGTACTATATGTCTATAACTATATATATATGGGTATGCACAAAAAAATCAAAATTGTATCAAAATTAAAAATAATTTTATTTAGTACGCACGAAACTGTTACTTAAATCATATCACAACACATCATATCATATAGGCTTTATCCCGCACATAGCAGAGTAGGCAGAAGGAACCGCAGAAACCGTGAAAATCTAATGTTAAGACACTCCGTTCTCTGTTAAAATTTTTATTAAAATATTACATAAAGGGATTAAATTGAATTTTTACACCATCTCTCACTTGTTAGAGGTTAAGGCTACGTTATTATGAAAGAAACCTACAACTCGCCTCCCTAAAGCTTTTAAAGCCAGCGTCATAGATTCAGTAAAGAAAATTAAAAGCTTGAATTTAAATTACTTGAAAACTCAGTAAGTTTCCAGCAATTAACCGGTCTCTTTATTTAAAATTTTTTGAAACAAAGAATTTTAAGATTTCAAAGCTAAAGTAATTTGGGTTTACATAAAATTGTTGAATTCCTTGGACATTATGTAACCTAACTTTTAACGTTATAATAAACATGATAAAATGAGTTCGATTCCCACTCAAAGTAAAAATTATATTTAAATTATTTTGACCTTCTTGCTCTGGTTAAAGAAAGCGGGGCGTTGAGATCCGCCACTCAAAATGGCTTCAAATTCATCACTTATGTATCATTTACTAAGCTAGGTAGGGAGTAATCAAGGTTTAACCCCTTATGATTAGGCGCTTGATAGTATTTCTTGGGTACAGGTTAAATCTCGTGTTGTATTTAAGTTAATTCTATACTTTATGTATATACGATATATACGTTATGTATGTATGCTGATGACGAAAAATTTTCATATGTTTAATTTTTTAGTTATATTTTCAGTTCACTTGTTAAGATTTCAGCTTCAGCATTTAAATACGAAACCCCGTAGAAATAGAACGTCCTGTTCAAGAGTATAAGGCTCTAATAATTTTTCGTTTAGTTCTAAGTAACAATAAATATTAAAAGTATGTAAAGATAAGATAAGAGTTCATTATGATTAATATTAATTCTATATATTATGTTTTAACTGTAATATAACTGATATTTTATTAAGTACATATGTATGTATATGTTAAAAAAGTGTACAGATCAAGTGTCTGTAGTGTTAATTATATTTCAAATATAAAAAAAATAATTCCAAGAATATGTTGCTATAAAATCATATTTACTATTATGATTAATAATTTAAGTATTTGTTGAACCTCTTGTATTGTACATTAGAAGTATAGAAGCGTCGCTTTGACTTCCGTTCCAGACATCTCAAGCGTTTTAACGTCATTTCAAATTATTTCAAATCAATTCAACTGTAAACAATAAAACCATGAAATGCACTTAATTTTTTATAACTTCAAACTTAATTCCGCATATAGCTGGGTAGGCAGAGGGAACCACAGGAACAATCAGAAAATAGTGTTAAAACACTAACTTTCCCGCTTTCCGCCTATTTTCGAGGCATTGCGTGTTGAGTGGCGGAACTCAACGCCGCGCTTTGCCTAGTTGCCAGAGCGAAGAAAATGGAAATGAAAGAACCCATCCTCTCCGAGTGGGAATCGAACCCACAAACAATCGCGTTAGGTAGACGCTTCTACGCGACACGATTGCAATAAAACATAAAAAATATATTCGCTAATTAATATTTCTTAAGCTTTTATTTTGAAATGGACCAAATAAACAAAATAAACGCCAAGGCTGTGCAATAGCCAATGGTTTTCTTCTCGAAAACGTCGAGCGCTGCACACCCTAGTGAACATTTGGTTCAAGATTATTTCCATTGTTTTACCGTCCATTCCACTTCAGTACTAAATAGTGAAAAGTCGATAATTTTTTTCTTTCTTCTTGTTTCATATAAAATAAGATGTATGGGAATTGTTGAAAATTTACATAAATTTTAAAATCAGAAATAAAGGCAAAGCGAGGCGTCACTTAACACGCAATGCCTCAAAAACGACGGAAAGCGGGGACGGAGTAAGCAGGGACTAAGTGACGGAGTGTCTTAACACTAGGTTCGTATGGTTCCTGCAGTTCCCTCTGCCTACTCTGCCACGTGCGGGATAAAGCGTAAAATTAAATATATATATATATATATATATATATATATATATATATATATATATATATATATATATATACAATACTTACTTTACTATATATATATATATATATATATATATATATATATATATATATACATATATATATATATATATATATATATATATATATATATATATATATATATATATATATATATATATATATATATATAGTAAAGTAAAGTATTGTATACAAAAAAATCTTTTGCTATTTTAATAATTACAAGCCAAACAGGCGTTAGTGAGCGGATAAGTAGGGGTTGTCTAAATTATTAATATACACACACATGGGTAACATCCTACATTACAGTACTTTTACTAAATACTTTCGAAACATTTGGAATAACAAATGGTTTCTAGTTTTAAAAAAAACTAAAACAAAATGGTTTCTAGTGTTAAAAATTTTTCAACGTTCGACATAAATAAAAATAACTTTAACCATAATATTATCAGCCTTAATAAAAATACAGTAAAATACTTTGAACCGCTTTACGAGGACTAAATATAATAACTAATATAAGCTAAATAATAATGATTAGTTTTACATTTTAATGACATTTACTAATCAAGACATAAAATTATTAATAACTTGTCGTTGTGTAACCCACAATGGGTTCGATTCCTGTTTGAGGTTACGAATCCTACGTCTTTTTAAAGCTCATGTAATAACATAGAGCGGGGCATTTAGTTAAGCTAAGCTAAGTTTAAAATTTAGCAGAAATAGAGTGTCTCAATTAGTAAAAACACAGCAGACGGCTTCAGCGTCTTCTGCAAAAGAAAACAAAACAAAAAAAAAATAGCTAAATTTGTACAAAGAAACATATGATATAACGGTAAATAACTGAAACCGTTACGATCTCCCTCGGCTAATAAACTTCACTGTGGAATATCTACGTACAGTTCATTTGATACTTTACCAGTTTACAAGCATCATAAAGAATCTTTAGTACTCATCATTTATTCAATCAACGTTTAGGTATGATGTGGTGTAGTCTTCTGTAGGAGGTTACTGGTTCAAATTCTTTTTATTATTTCTCTCTTTTATTATAATATTTTCTGAATGAAACGTTGTGAAGTCAACAATAGTATTTTTGTATTACGAGATCTATACGTAATGATGACAAGCCTCACGCGCTACACGCTACGTTACAATATCGTGAATCCTGTGACTAAACTATTGAAAATTTTTAACTATTTTTTATATAGATAGCCTTGAAACATTTTACTCTGTAGGTAGTTTTGATAATGGCCGCGATATCAGAAACATCCCTGTATATGTGTTGTGGTTTTGAAAACTATGTATGTACATAACTGTAATTTTATTATTATGCTATTTAATATAAGCTCTTTTGTTTTATATAACTAAACCAAGTTAAATATATAGTAAAAAACGTATTAGTGACAGGCAAAGTTCCGGTATAAAGTTGTAGTGTATTGTTATCAAAAGACTGACATAAAATGTATGAAATTCTTAAAGGCAGTTAAGTTTCCTTGTTGTGGTATAAAATGAGTGATTTTACACAATTCTTACTTTATGGGGTTCAATTTCTATAACTTCTTGGATTATTGGCTTTGAATTTGTGTTCTTGTTTAGCCAAGTCATGGGAAATTAAAAAAATATAACCAAATAATTATAACCAATTTAAAAAAATAATAATATTTCTGTAGAACAAAATTTTATTTAAGTTCTAAAAACATATTATATTACTGATTAAAATACGAAATTCGCTTAAAATAATCTAACATTATCTCTATGTATACGTTATTATAATAAGTCTGTTGTACTAAACCATAAATAGCGGCGTTGAGTTCCGTCACTCCATAGTGGTAAGCGAAGAATGGATCATCTTAACACTATATTACTCTTCCGATTCTACTCTTTGCAGTATATACGTGAAACTATTCATTTGTTTACTTTAAAATGAAGACGTGTTGGTTGTAGGATTCACTCCCTCTCAAAAATAATGAACTGTTTTCATTTCCTTCGCTACGGTAAAAAAATTAACGCGGCGTTAAGTTCCGCCACTCGATGTCTGGAAAGTGTAGAACGGAGTGTCTTAACCCTTTTCTCTTTACCTACCCTGCTATTTTGAGATATCGCATGTAAGTATTCATTTATGTACAAGTATTTAGTTAGATAAAGGAAACAAATGAATTCCACATTGCAACTACGTCTAATTGCAACCAGTATGCCTGTTTTCGCGGTCGTGTTGCACTTTACGGTCATTCAACCTATTGCATGTGAGAATTGCGAAATAATGTAATGCTTAATATGTAACTAATCAGTACAAACGTAGGAAAATTGCGACATAGTAACAAAATATATATATATATATATATATATATATATATATATATATATATATATATATATATATATATATATATATATATATATATATATATATATATATATATATATATATATATATATATATATATATATATATATATATATATATATATATATATATATATATATATATATATATATATATATATATATATATATATATATATATATATATATATATATATATATATATATATATATATATATATATATATATATATATATATATATATATATATATATATATATATATATATATATATATATATATATATATATATATATATATATATATATATATATATATATATATATATATATATATATATACTACCGATAAATCTTGCTACATCTGTAAAGAGGCAGTAGGGACAGCTAAACATATGCTGGTAGGGTGTAGGGTACTCTTGGATAGTGGTCAATACTCGCGGCGCCACGATAAAGTACTAGAAATCATACGTGAAGCCGTTAGTCTATCTGTAGCAAGAGCACAGAGAAATATAACAACCAGCAAACGCTCAATAGAGTTTGTGAAAGAAGGTTTTTATAAAAAACCCACACAAAAACCTTTCTCTATATTAGATCCAGCTCCCGATTGGACACTTATGATGGACACGTATGAGAAACAGTATAGAATCCCTGAGGATATTTGTGTTTCGTCATCCAGACCGGATATTTTTCTCTATTCTCGAAGCCTAAAACGCATAGTACTGGTAGAACTTACAGTTCCGTGGGAAACAAATATCCCGAAAAGTCACCATCTAAAACTTAATAAATACTTTGATCTTACAAACGAACTGACCAGGAATAGGTTTAGAGTTAGCTTATTTGCGGTTGAAGTAGGAGCGAGAGGTATAACAGCGAAATCTCTCTATAGTTTACTCAAAGATCTCGGCCTATCTAGAACTATTATAAATTCATTTCTAGAACGCACTTCAAAGGCGGCTTTGGTAGAATCGTTTAGAATTTGGTTAGGTAGTGGGAGGAGCTCGGACAGTGAAGGTGAGCGTTAATGCATTTTAAAGGGGCCCCTTTAAACCTACACTTGGGTCGCAAGTCCCAAGCGCTGATCGGAGCTCCTCTTCCTACAACGCGATGGGCCCGGCACCCGCACGGTGAATCCATAGAATGCTAAGCACTTTTCTTCTTCTTATATATATATATATATATATATATATATATATATATATATATATATATATATATATATATATATATATATATATATATATATATATATATATATATATATATATATATATATATATATATATATATATATATATATATATATATATATATATATATATATATATATATATATATATATATATATATATATATATATATATATATATATATATATATATCTTTGTCTTGATATATCTATGTTATTGCTAGAACTCATTTTAATCAGTAGAACTGAATGGGATTGCATTTATCGACATAATCTATCTCGCTGCGCCACAATGGTTATATCATCAGCTATCACTGCTTCTGACTGCACTAACACAGCTTTTGTAAGTGGTAGTCAAGCGACACCAACACCAGTAGCTCAAAGGGGCCAGACTCGAATCGGGTAATTACCGCGCTCTCGCAGAATGCCGTCGTGAAACAGCCGTATATTATAATATTACTGTGTTTGGTCAGATAAATTAGAGTTCCAGAAGTATATAAAAGGGGGGTGGCAACGCATCTACATCCTCTTAGGTTGTGGATGTTATAAGCGAAGGTGTCCAACATCAGATGGCCCTTCTGCTCGTTTGCCAGCTTATATTATAAGAAACAGCAGTCATATAAATACTCATATATAAGTATATATGTATCATAGGTAAGTAACGAGGCCGCAGAGCCCGTCCTCGTTACTCTTTACACAAATCGTTTCGTAATGGATAATCTTTAAATCCATCGGCTTTGTTACAATGTTTCAACATTTTATTGTCGGTTGTTAGATCTTAATTTAATTTTTTGTATGTAAGTGTATGTTTGTGTACTTCTATATATGTATGTACTTCTTTTGCATGTATCTTTTATATATATATATATATATATATATATATATATATATATATATATATATATATATATATATATATATATATATATATATATATATATATATATATATATATATATATATATATATATATATATATATATATATATATATATATATATATATATATATATATATATATATATATATATATATATATATATATATATATATTATTTATATATATATAAAAGATACATGCATATATAAAAGATACATATTGCTATAGCGTTACCTATTTTATGATTTTTAAAATACTTAAACATTCTCATTCATCATTCTCAGGTGTAGGTTCAAATCCCGCTGCGTTTAAATATTTGTACGTTTTCCTTAAACCTATATTAATATTTTAAAATTAGTGGTAATTCTATTAACAATATTAAAGGCAACATACCTTTTTGATAAGCTCGCGGAACAAGGAAAAAATAAAACAGTGTAACGTATGCAAATATGTGGAATCATTGAAACAAATCACATAAGCTTGATAGGATTATTAAAAGCCAATAAAAGGTTTAGTGCCTTTACGACCTGTTAAATGAGCTTGCTGGTATCATATTATTATAGCTCTAGTAGTAAGCTCGAGATATAACAATATTTCCTGTATTTATAAATGAAATTAAATTGTACTTATAGAACATATATAAAAGTTTGAACGCACCTGATGGAAATCGTCTAAGCGCAAAGTTTTTTTAACAACTTGTAACTACTTAGGGATGGTTTTCAAGGGGTGCGAGTTCAAATCACGCTCGCATCAATAAATGACAGCAAATCTAGTAAACGTAATCATGCACCACTTTCACTGGGAAAGCCTATAAATAATTATTATGGTAGGATACCAGAAAATTTCTCAAACTTATATTACCGAATAGTCTATTAATAATATGAAGAAAATATACAACTTTCAGAATTAGCTGCTATAATTTAAAAATCAATTTGCATGTTATAGATTATACTTTATTCTATATAAATTATAATCGAAGATAACCATTGTGGCGCAGCGGGATAGATTCTGTCGATAAATGCAATAATTACAAGTTCATAAGACATATCACAAATCACACAAAAGTATAGGTATAGGGTTGTTTTTTGTAAGATAATCGTTACAATTTTACTTTTTTTGTTCGATTTCTGGTCACCTCAAAATTCTACCTCTTTGGACTACCAAGCAGAAAAAAATATTTCACAAACAATACCTACCTACAATACCTAAAGTGAATAAAACAAATAATCAAGAAATTATATCATTAATTTCACAGCTATTACCATTATTTTGGTTGAAGAGATCTCTTTATAAATTGACTTAGTATAGATTCTAAAACGTTTTATTAGAAACTCAATTATAAATATGGTGAGGCATGTCCATATTTGTATACAGTTTTTTTTCTTTTTTCTATTTAATGTTGCCAATCCAATAACTTCGCATACGACTTGTACTGAGGCGAATATTTGTAGCGTCAATTATACATAATGAAGTAAAAACTATCGTGAAATCAATTAGTATTTTGTTACAATGCTAATACGGCGAGGCTTCTATGAAATGCTTATTAGTTTAACTTAATTAGCCTCAAGGTGCTTTATACTTTATGATTTCAGTTACAAAATTTTTTACTTAAAATAACTCTATACTAGCAACACACCTTGTTTAAATTATGTATGTATACAATATATATTGATTCTGGAAAGCCTAGATATAATAATTGATTTAAATATTATAGTGTGATAATCTCGATATTACTTTTCGTTTTAGAGTCCATCTTTTATACAGAGATTTAACATATTGATTTGCTACCAATTTCTTTTTAAATATTCTGTGAAATGCATATAAATAAAATAAAATAATAATCTGGTAACATTTTTTTATATGGCATAAAATTGAACGTTCGACCACTCAAGTTAGTAAATGATTTCTAAATTATCGAATTTTGGCGAAAATTGGAGAACGGAGTGACTTAACACTATCCTTCCATATCTGGTACAGACATACATAGCTTCATGCTTTATCCCTAGCGGGGTAGTCAGACTGTAGCTGGATAGCAAGCAAAGTATGCGTAAAGTTATTCAACGTAAACTTTTGACATAATCAAATGTATTTAAAACTCGTGTAGAATTTAACACATTCATACAATTTTCTTAATTAACTTGACGCAACTAATTACAGTGACATTCGCACTTCGCATGTCATATTTCAGTAGACGTACGTTGTCATGTCACGCATTTTAAAGGATTACATTATGTGTTGCTGTGATTTTTATATATGAAAATGACTAATGCCAATTAGTAGTTGTTAGACGGATTTGACTGACTGACAAAATTACTGACAAGGTTATTGTGAAAAGGCTGAGTATATGTTTATTTGTATTACCTCGATGTATGGAATTAGCTGAAAAAGAACCTTTTGGTTGGTGGAACTAAGAGAATTATATTTTTATAAAATATTGCTGGTTACATTTTGAATACATTATTTTAATCGTTAATCTTAATCTACACTTACAATCTGAATTCGACACTCCACTATTATCTTGATATAAATATAATGAACTATTATGTTGATATAAATACACAGGCAAAGCGTCGAGAAAAAACTAGTATATGTATACGCTAAAAGTGATTCACTTAAATAACTCTGTAACACCGGAGCCAGACGTTCATAAATAAGATGAATCAATTAATTGACTGGAGTATCGCATAACGTACTTGACGTTGCCGAGGGAATTTGATTCCGGCACTTGAGACCTTCCACTTTCAGAATATTTATTATAGTGTTATAGATTTGTTAATGTTTCAACTTTATAGTTATTAGGGTAGGATTGTCTAATGTTGCTTGTCTATCAATTTTGAAGCTACCAAGGCGCTAAGGAAGACGGTCTGATTGTAAATAGGAATGTCCTAAGTTCGATTTTATTTCATAGGAAAAAAAAAATTATATTTGTACGTTAAGTACTGCAATTCAATTTTAAATATGTTGAAATATGTATTGTACCATACAATAGTCTCGTAAGGGGAAACCTCGATTGACTTTTGAAAACATAATATTGAAGATACTGGAGGAAGGTCATGTAAAAAGCATGAGGAGAGCTTGTATGAAGAGGTTAATGACAGTGGACGAGGCGAAAGAGGTATGCAAGGACCGCAGCGTTTGGCGCTCCGTTCTCTCTTACTACCCCGCTGGGGATAAAGTGAGAACGGCACTACAAAATCATTTGACATAAAGTTCTTGATAGCAACAAATATATTAGATACATATCATATGACTAAATAATGGCATATCCATACTTCTCTTACTCAATCACGCATCGTATTTGACATTGACAAGTGACAATTTAACTATTTTCCATACAACACATCTTGCTTGGACAATCTCAAGACATTCATTTTCCCCTAAAGCGCTTATTTAGTAAATTTGGGTTAAAGTATTGAAGACAAACGTATTTTAGAGGCAAAGCGTCTTTAAATGCGACGGTTTATGGGTTCGATTCTAAATCAGGGACAATTAACTATTTTCATTTTCTTCACTAAGCAAAATGCAGAAAATGGAACACAGAGTGTCTTAACACTAGGTTGAGATCACTTGACTGACTTTCACAAGTCATACAGGATTTTATTACTAATTCAAACGTAAATGTAAACATATTACACCGGTTATCAAAGTTCGATAGAATCTAAATATTTTGTTGGCTTTAACAAAATATTTACAATACGCCGTCCCTTTCTTACTTATTGTGTTTGTATACAGCTATCTCGCTTCTTGATTATCTTACGTTAACGCGTAACTAATTTACGACACGCGATCTTTTAACTGTACTCATCGAGTAATAGTTAATCACGGCATTTATCATATAGTATTAAAGAATTTTACATATTCCTTAGCTTTCGACAAAGTAGTGTTTCGTCACTTTGCTTTATAACTGATTTATATTCAGTTTGGCATAAATAGTTTCTTTGATTTAATTAAGAGCCTAGAAAATTTCATACATTTGAAATATGGTCGTGAACTCAACATATATCGAATCTATTAAATGTCAATGACTAAGGTTTTATATTTAGCGTATGTAATTACTATGTATACCATATTCAATAATAAACATATTTAATGGTATATTTTTCAAATTTGATTTCCGATATATTTTATGTTAATATTTTTTTTTTAGCTTCACGCTTTATCCCGCACATGGCAGGGTAGGCAGAGAGAACTGCAGGAATATTACAAATTTTAATATTACCAAGGTATATGATAAATTTTTACACATTTATTTATTTTACAGTCTATCGTATCTTACATCACAATCTATATATATACATACTTTTGATCATCGACTCTTGTTAATTCAAACCTTGCGATAATTCGAACCTCTTTTTAATTTAAAGTTAACACGAGTTCCCTACACATTTTTTCATGTCTTCACGCATTATCCCGCACATGGCAAGGTAGATATAGGGAACTGAAAGAACCATAAGGAACCTAGTGTTAAGTCACTCCGTTGCTTAGTCCTTGCTTTCCGCCTATTTCGATCAAGCACTCGTCGGATTATAAGTAGAAGTTCAAAATTGTATCAACGAGCCTTTGTTTTTTCTGTTTATTTTGACTATTTGACACACACTTCTTCGAATTGGTTTGTTAAGTTATCATTCAGTTAATGTACTCTTTTATTGGTATACAATTTACTCGATTAATATTTAATAATTTAATAAAGTTTAAATATACAGTTTATTTCTAAAAATATTTAAAAATAATGTAATGTAGTTATTGCAAAGCTCTTAAATATATCACAATTAACTTCTTAGTTAATTAAGAACACAAATCACTGTCAAACATTCAAAATGGCCGCAAAGTTTAAGAAAAACAATTTTCAAGAGGATTAACGTCCAGTTTAAAACAGCTTATAAATTTTAATTCAGTAGCGGTCGTTTAATAACGAAATTATGAGCTCGAATTGAGATTTTCATTACGTTATATTTTATGTTATATATTAAATTATTAAGTTATATTAAAAAAAATTACTCTAAACCCTCTGGTGAACTATGCAAGAGGATGCTGGTTCAAATCCCGCTGCGTTCCAATTTTTATATGATTATTTAAATATTTTTTCAATCCTACACTTTAAAAGTCATGAAAATATTAAAGTTGAATTTCCTAGATTTTTAGAAAATATCAAGCAGATAAAACAAAACAGAATCAAAAATTTTCGAACTTCTCTTAAATATAATATAATTTGAACCCTTCCATCTTAACAAGATTAAATAAGTATATAAAATCTTAAGTATTTTTTATGATTAATAAGTATTAAACTTATTGCAATATTTACTAGACATTGAACTTGTATATATAATCATTTTATTCAGTACCTTTTCCCATTTATTTGCAACATAGTAGTGCTCACTATCTTTTAACTAATTATCAGTTTACAGTTATTTATATAGTACTGAAGATATGCTATAAAAGAGGCTATTGATGGGTAGAAATTAAAGATTGCAAAAAGATTTAATTTTATTTATTTACACATCTTCGTTTAGCCTTTTAGTTCTGCTTTGTCCGATAAATAAGTTTAGTAGTGGAGGAAACCGCGGGCGCCGTAAGACAGGATGGGGGAAGCAAAGCCTTGGTAGGCGAGAGCTCGGGAAGCGATCAAGGGGCTGGAATAGGCGGCGATAGCTGGTGCAGAGTAGGCAGCGACTGGGGCGGCTACAGCACGGGCTGCATCAGGAGAGATGCTTGCAGCTGCACCATCGATTTTGGCTGCAGCTACTTGAGCTGCGTTGACCGCTTGCCAGGCATTGTCTTCAACAGCGTTAATAGCTCTGCCTTGGATCTCAGCAGCTTGATCGTTATATTCACGAACAGCGTCTACCGCGGCAACAACGTTGTCTGCGGCTTTGGCGTTGGCTTCGATAGCGGCGCCTTGTAGGTCTCCAGAGTTGATGGGTGCCACAATGGAGGAAGCGACAGGCAGAGCTCCGTAGGCGAGGAGGCCGTTGGAGTAGGATGAGGCCAGCAGGGCACTAGGTGCGGCTGCGGCACAAGCGAAGACGGCGGCTACAATCTGGAATTAATGGACACGTTTATTATGTAGTTACCTAACAACATATTTAAATAGAGTAATTTGTATAGCAGATTGCATCAGATGAAACATATTGCAAAATATCGTTAAAATATACAATTTTTATAAAAAGACTAAATGAAAGTTATAAATTATAGGCCAAAATTAAAAACTAATCTGGGACAACTCGAAAAGCTCGATTAGAGCTTTCCTTTAGATGCAAATACAATCAACCAAGATATATTAACAAAAGACCAACGTACCAGAAATCTCATCGTGCACTTCTTTTAGACTGCGCGAAAGCTACTGTGTGATGTTGCTACATTTTCGCCACCTTATATACTGATCTGTTAAATACAAGGAACCTGATTGTGAGCGGTTCTCAAGGGCGCAGGGTGCAGGAAATCGCGTATTTGACATATACTTATATTATTTTGGGCGTAACGCGGCCAATGTCGATTACTTTTTAATTTAATGTCACTTGTTCTTTTCTACTCATATGTAGTGTAATAATACGTAATTTAGTGCTATGCACGTAACCACTTAATAAATAAGATATAAATCGGTTAGTAAAATATTCGCGAATTGTGGGTTTTTAATAAAATAAAATTCATATATATAATTCTCCTTTCCAGAGAAACATTAAACATCTTAAGTGTAGAATAACAAGTAAGTAAATAAGTGTTTACGGGTTCAAATCCAGCGTGTGCAAAGTATTCCGTTTGATCATGTCATTTCCACCACTTATCACCTAAATTTTAACTCAAAAATATCAACCCTAAGGAAATTGCGATGTTCGTGTGTAAACCAGGCATTTTTTCTTTGATCTATCAACCTCATAGACTATATTTATTACTTAAATAACCCTACATGGTTGATAAACGATTTACAATTTACACATGAGCAATGAAAAGATGAGCTTTCTAATTTTTTTTGCTTTTGAAAGCTCAGTTAGTGGAATATCTAAAAAGCATACGTAATGTAGAGCCCTTAACCTGGTTCCTTAATGCAAAGTTTTTATGTCGTTCCAAAATGAACTTTAAATTTATAAAACTAACGTTGGTTTTGGCTATTAGAGTAATTATCATCTGTTTCATTAAAAGGAAATTTCGTGTGATATAAGTAAAATGACGCTCTTGTGCGTCTTCTACGATTCTAGATTTATGGAATGCATATATAATTGTATTTGACATTATGATTGTTTAAAATGTTTTATAGTAGGACATCAGAGAGAGAAGTCCATCTGTAAACGCGACGGTTTGTGGGTTCGATTCCCACTCGGAGAAGATGCATTTTTTATTTCCATTTTTTTCGCTCTGGAGACTAGGCAAAGCACGGCGTTGAGTTCCGCCAATGCCTCGAAAAATGCGATAAGCGGGGACGGAGAAAACAGGGACAAAGCAGCGGAGGTCTTAAAACTAAGTTCCTTTGGTTCCTGCAGTTCCCTGTGCCTTCTATAAATTTGTAAAAAAAATGTTTTTGTTTAGCTATACCCTTTATACCGCATACAATATATAGACATATAAAATTAGATGTTAAGACACTCTATATATCGCTAAAAGCTTTTAAGTCACAGCCACGTTTTAGCTTGATACCAGGGCGAACATTATGAAAATAATTAATTTTCACTGAGTGGGAATCGAACCCATAACAGTGACTCTTTATCTAGTAATTTAATAGCCCACTCACATATAGCAGGGTAGATAGGGTAGATACGATAGATAGATATAAAATACCTAGTGTAAAGACTACAAATAGGTGGACAAAGCCGGCGTCTCAACGCATTAAATTTGTATTAATTAATTTTCGTTATGAATATACAAAATATGAACGCATATAGCTAAATTAAGGTAAGAGAGGTAAAGGGAGGCCTCGGTGGACTTTCGAAAATACTGCATCGAATGTATTGGAGGAAGGTTATTGGAGGACCACCTGGATAATATGAAGAGGTTAATGACAGTGGACAAGGCGAAAGAGGTATGCAAGGACGCATACAGCAGACGAAATCTCTTATGAGTTTGACGAAATCCCTTACGAGTATGTTTAGGACCGGTTTCACCACTTGCTGATAAAGTCTCAGATAGGAAATACGTTTCTTATTTGGCAGAAAAACATAAAATTTTGGTTTCACAGTTGAACTGTCAACTTTTATCTAGTAGACAATATTAACTACCAGATTACTATCTGAAACTATATCTGTAACTGGTGAAATTGGCCCTTAACCTTTATACATAACGTATACGTACGTACGTACGGAAAATACATAAAATAAACGTACAAACATTTCAATTGTACGTTTTGAATAAGTAATGGAGACGAAAATAAGAATAAACCGTATATATTATCAAAATGTCACATAAATATCAGTAAAATGGTTAAAATGGAAGGTCAAACAAAACAATGTAGTTGCTTTTTATTTTAAGCCAAATCTCAACAGGAAAAGCCTTTTAAAACCCCCGCCAGGTTGAATTAACCACTCAAATGTTATTCTCTGGATAGCAGTTGGTATTAAGCAACGTGTACATTAAACATGTTGTTTAATTATAATATAAGAATTTTTGATTATTTACATCGATTACCCAACAAATATGCTATAACATAATATTATATATCATATACATGTACATATATGCAAACTTTACTTTAGACTTTATACTATAAATAAAACTATTTGTTTCTCTATAAGCTTCATATTTTTTTACAGCTTCACGCTTTATCCTGCAGAAACAGTAGTCTTAACATTATACACTTTCGTGGCATTGCGTTTTAAGTGGTGGATGGTGCCGCGTTTTGCCTAGATGCTAGAACGAAGAAAATAGAAATGAAAACATTCATCTCTTCCAAGTGGGATTCGAACCCACAAACTATCGCGTGTACAGGCATAGGTTCACCTATGCGCCACGACGGTCCTCAGATTATTTATCACATTTAAATTCAAAGTAATGGAGCAGTTAAGCTTCTCCACTCTACCACAATCTCTCTACTCGAGGAGAAATTGGAGAACTTAAGAGTAGATTTCTCATTGCCTACCTACGGGCACACTAGTAAGGAGAGAAAATAGAGATTTCTCTCTATTAAAGGAAGGAGTAAAGGTTTATCAATAAGTATATTAAGATATTTTGCATACAAAAACTACATATATAAGTATTTATGTATATACATATGTAAGTATTTACATAAGTGATGCGCACTAACTGCGCCTATTTCCTGACGGCTCTTCGACCTTGAATTATATCTAATATTAACATTGGCTTCATAGGTTACCAAATTATGTACCTACTAGGGTTAAGTTTGTACTGTACTGTTTGTGGGTTCAATTCTCATTTGGGGAGAATGGATTATTTAATTTCCGTTTTTTTTTCACACACAAAGAATAGAAAAAATACTTAAAGAAAATATGTGTGAACACAGCGGAGTTTGCAGGAGGCGCGTTCAAATCCCGCGCAGCGGGAATTCTTATGAAAATAGCATTCTCTCTCGCCAAACGATTGTATTTGTAATATTCTTTGGGTAGCGAAAATTTGTAAAAATGTCCTTACAGATATGCTATCGACGTAATAAATTGAAAAACATATATAAAAATTTGACGCAGCGTGACGAAGAACGCATGGCTTAGTAGTCAGAGAGTTTGCTCAGCTTCTAATAAGCGTGGGTTTAAATCTCGCCGCGATCGCATTTTTATGTTTTCTATGAGTAAGTTTAATATAAAACATATGCTTAATAATAAACATTGTAAACTAAACTGTTTAAAAGTATATTGAAACGAGCATTGGCGTTGGCAGCTCGGTTTTCTATAGAGCGGAAATTACATCATGGAAATAAATCGAAATGTGACCACGTTCAGTTTCGTATCGACTTCGCGTGTCGTTACGTTTAAAATGTTTAAAGTTTTAGGTAAATAAAGTATTTATAGATAGGTTTTGTTCTGTTTTAGTACCTATTACTATTTTAGTGCTATTAGCAAGAATATTGTATGTTAGTGGGGAAATTTATATGACACTTGTATTTCTTTTTTTTACCTTCACGCTTTATCCCGCACATGGCAGGGTAGGCAAAGGGAACTGCAGGAAGCATACTAACCTAGTGTTAAGACACTCCGTTCCTTAGACCCTGCTTTTTTTTTCGTCCCCGCTTTCCACGTTTTTTGAGGCATTGCGTGTTGAGTGGCGGAACTCAACGCCGCGCTTTGCCTAGTTTCCAGAGCGAAGAAAATGTAAATAGAAAAATCCATCTTCCTCGAGTGGGAATCGAACACAGAAAGCGCCGCGCTTACAGGCAGACGCTTACGCCCCTGCGCCACAACGGTCCTCAGACTTGTATTTAACACAACGTTTAAGTCTACCTTTTTCATTAACTCAAATCAAAAAGAAAAACTTAAAGATATTTAAGACGATGTTGGCAATTTGCATGTTTGCAAAGCACCGATCTATGATGATTCAAACAATGACGATTCTGAGTTCGATACCAATTTGGGGAATTAATTACTTTTCACGTCCTATTAGCGGTGATTTGGCCTTCTTCTCTAGAAATAGGCATATATATAGGCAGGTCCGTTTATTAGAGAATTTGCTCTTTAGGCTTATCCTTTATTATATAAAATCACAATGCAGTTTTCAGTTCAAAACATGTTTGCAAACAATACGTTATCGTCTTAAAAGGCTGCTTGTGTCACCTAATTAAATAACAGATGACTTAATAGCTTTTGTATATTAATAAATTATAAAGAACAATATAGATAACATAAAGATATGACTATGATCGGAATGGATTTATAGATTTTGCTTTTGCTTTTTGTACATTTTTTATCTATTTTTATTTGATATTGAGGACCGTCGTGGCGCAGAGGCGCAACGTCTGCCTGTAACGCGACGGTTACTGGGTTCGATTCCCAGTCGGAGAAAATGGATTTTTCTATTTACATTTTCTTCGCTCTGGCATCTAAGGCAAAGCGCGGCGTTGAGTTCCGCCACTCAACACGCAATGCCTCGAAAACGGCGGAAAGTGAGGACGGAGTAAGCAGGGACTAAGTAACGGAGTGTTAGTGTTGGAGTGAGTGGAGTGTGACACTAGGTTCTTATGGTTCCTGCAGTTCCCTCTGCCTACCCTGTCATGTGCGGGATAAAGCGTGAAGCTAAAAAAAAATTGATATCTGTATTTATTCTAATAATTGGTACAAATAAAGAAATAAAATAAGTGAAGTATTTTACTCAATTTTATTTCTCAACACGTAATATCTCAAAATTAGGCGGAAGCAAAAAAAACGTAGTGTTTTAACACTAAATTCCCTAATGTCTTTCCAATTACGTACAAAAAAAAATCTAAAACTATATTTTTTTTTCTTGTTTTTTTTTTTTTTTTTTTATTTTTTTTAGCTTCACGCTTTATCCCGCACATGATAGGGTAGGCAGAGGGAACCGCGGGAACTATACAAACCTAGTGTTAAGACACTCCGTTGCTTAGTTTCTGCTTTCTCCGTCTCCGCTTTCCGCCATTTTCGAGGCATTGCATGTTGAGTGGCGGAACTTAACGCCGCGCTTTGCCTAAGCTATTTTCTTATATAATAATATATATAATAAGTATATATCCAGAGTAAAAGGCAGAGAAATAAGTCACATTTCTAAGGCACTTCTTATTGTAAATAAATATCCTAGTCCAGACACGACTGGCCGCTTGCCAAACTTTCACTTATACTCTAAATACATCGGACTTATTGCGAAAAGGTTACAAATAGAAACGTGTAAAGGGTTAAGAGGGTAAATGAAATTTACGTTCAAATAACAGCTTGAGTAATAGTGACCTATATGCATGTCTGTATGTTTTATATTATATAGAATTATATATTATTGACAGCCTGAATATACGCAGCGGTTTAAGATTCGATTCCCGTCGGGGCAAAATTGACGTTGGATGTAGTAATCTATTTAATGTAACTTTTTTATTTTAGGTATGTTTTTTATTTTAACCAATAATATTTTTGACGTGACAACGTCTTAAATTAGGTTGTGCGGCTCGGAGTCAAATATGAAAATGGTAACGTAACGATGTGTCAACTGTCACCGAACTATGATCGGTCCGACGCGCGTATCACTTGACACATGTACAATGTTTTAGTAAACAAAATATATTTTCTATAGTTAAAATTTGTGCAATTTATACTATAATTATTATTCATATCAATAAATATTCTACCGAGAAAAAGACGTTGTCACGTAAAATTTTCGCCCGTAAAACCCACTTTACAGGCAACCATTTTTTTTTTTCATAATAAAATATAAGTAAGAGTTGGTATATCTTATTATCGTTTATGTCACTTGATAAATTCGAGAGGGAGATGTAAAACAAAACCCACTACTAAAAACCTCCTGTTATTTATGAAATGTAATTGACACTACAGACACTTGGTCCTTACTCTTTTTAACTTATACTATATGTTCTTATCATAAATATTAATTATATTAATATTAATACATAGTAGTAGGCAAAGCGTGGCGTTGAGTTCCGCTACTCAACAAACAATGCCTCGAAAACGGCGGAAAGCGGGGATTGAGAAAGCAGAGACTAAAGTAACGGAGTGTCTTAACACTAGGTTCGTATGGTTCCTGCAGTTCCCTCTGCCTACCTTGCCATGTGCGGGATAAAGTGCGTGCGTGAAAAAAAAATACATAGTATGTATATAGAATTATAACACCCTGTTAATACGATTCATAATAACAGAGACCATCGTTTAAGACGCGCTCTGATTCACACACTGTACTCGATCACCCCACTCCGACCATATGTGAGACGTTCGTGTAAACTGCA
This sequence comes from Dione vanillae, assembly GCA_037178615.1. Classification (NCBI taxonomy): domain Eukaryota; kingdom Metazoa; phylum Arthropoda; class Insecta; order Lepidoptera; family Nymphalidae; genus Dione; species Dione vanillae. The sequence goes on along the minus strand of JAZFAU010000289.1, from coordinate 109,713 downwards.
AATTACACACAATGTTTGGCCTCATTGAATTTTAAATAGTGCAATATCATTTTTACCAACGAGGTCACAGGTAAGCAGTAAAGGTGTTTATGTTTGTATATGTGTACATATGGGCAGAGGCGTAGCGTCTACTTGTAAACGCGACGGTTTGTGAATTCGATTCCCACGCCTGAAGATGCATTATTCTATTTCCATTTTCTTAGCTCTGGAAACTAGACAAAGCGCGGCGTTGACTTCCGCCACTCAATAATCAAAACCTTGAAAAGCGGAAAGTAGGAAAGTAGGGAGTTTCCAAACACTAGGTTTTCACTGTTACTGCAGCTTCTTCTGCCTACCTATCTTTATCCCGTAAAGCGAGATAGAGCGTGAAGCTTCAAAAATATATACATTTAACATCTTGAGCCAACTCTGGATCAAACCCGCTATCCTATCCGCCTCAGCATAAATATCATCTTTAGGCGTCTTATCAAGTAATTTACTAGAAATGGATAAGTGAATGATATCGCACAAACACACAAATTTAAGATTATTTAGGTCTCTCGGGCCCAGTATATTCGAGCTAAGCTTTATACGAACCTATTCAACTTGTAACTCCCCTGTGCGGTATAAAGATAACAAATATTAGGCTTTTTGGGCATCTTTTGCGGTATCTTGGGATGTCGAATGTATGAGAATGTAATTTTTACGTTAAACATATATATATATATATATATATATATATATATATATATATATATATATATATATATATATATTTCTACGCAAAGCAAAAATATTACTATATTTATATTTAAAAAAAATTACTACATAGCTGAGAAACCAGAGAGCTCTCCAATTTCTCACAGTCGCAGTCGATGAGTGACTTAAATGAACACACTTTATCTAGTAAGATTAATTCACTAATTTCTTAATTAATTCCCATAACTGAGAACAAAACCCACTACAATCACGTCATACCATGTTCTACTTCACCACGAAGGTAAAACTGCCACCATATTATAATATTATTTGTAATCTAATACCACCTTATGTTACAAAATTTGAACTCCTAAGCCTGTTTAAAATTTAAATATACAACTGCTCCACTATACCGTCTGGCCTCGTATAAAATCATAAAATATAAAAATGAAAATAACGCACTTACTCGGATTTCAATGATTAGTTTACTGTTTGGCTTCCACTCGGCGTGCTATGCTATGAGTCACTGACTTACACTGACTCGAGTTAGTATTGGTTTACATTGCATTTTATGCATTCGATTACTACCCATTGGAATAAGGAAAGAGAGAAAAAAATTACAATAAACGCATGTCTTGGATTCAAGCAGAATGCGGAGAGAGGAGTGTCTTGGCACTATACAGCGCTACAAGCTCAAGCTTAAAGAAATATTTAGTATCTGTCTGTAGTCACGAAGGTTGGGAGTTTGATTCCCACTCTGAGAATTGAACTTATATTCGCAATCGTAATGAGTTTAAGCTTGGCACTCGACATATAAGATCTTAAAAATTCAGATAAAAAAAATCAATATTAAATTAAGAAATAAGTAAGTAGTCTCAAAAGTAAGTAGTGTCTAAACACTAGATTTTCTCTACCTACCCCACTATTTGCGAGATACAGCGTGGTAGGTATATCTTTAATATTTAGAGAATTACTCATATTTTCATATTTAATTTATGATGAGAGTTTTCTTCTATGGGATATATATAGGAAATAAACGAAAATAGTTTACACTTCTATTATTCGTAAATAAAGTCAGCTTTTGTTCTATAGAATGAAGTATTTGTAATTTTTCTTCAGCCTAATACAATATGGGAGAGGTCTCTGTAGCAATATTCACGGTACGTCGCGCGTGAATTTAATCATATACATAGGTATTGTATTTTGTAAAGGGAAATTAGATTTTGAAGTTAATAATTGAATTGTGGCTTTATTTTTACAAATTCTTTCTAATTTTTTTTTAATTTTTACTTTTATTTTTTATAGACAGTGCCTATGTACAGAGCTTCGTCTAATATATATATTAAAAAAATAACATATTATTATATGTTTTTATGGTTTGTAAAGTTTTATCCAGCGAGATTTGAACTCGCATCTAGCAAACGGCTTACAATAGGCGCGGATTCAATTTCCGCTTTCAAAAATTAAACACGTTTTCTTTAATTGAGTTTCATTTTTTTATAGCTTCACAAAAAGACCATTGCGTTTACAGTCATATACTGTTCTAGTCGAGTATATTTTAGCTGCATTAAATAATAATTTGGATACAAAATATTGTTTCTTTTTCGTCTTCACGCTTTATCCCGCTCAAAGCATGGTAGGAGAACTGCAGGATTCGTGGGAACCTAGTGTTAATACACTCCGTTTCCCGTTGTCCGCCTTTTTTCGTGTCATTGGGTGTTGAGTGGAGGAACTCACCGCGCCTTACCCAGTTGCCAGAGCGAAGAAAATAGAAATAAAAATATTTATCTTCCCCAACGGGAATCGAACCCACAAACCGTCGCGTTTACAGGCAGACGCTACGCGTCTGCGCCACAACGGTCCTTACATATTGTTAGTGTCAGTTCAATGTAAAATAGATCAAAGATCTGCTAAAAGCAATTTTCTTAGCCTTTCATATAATTACTTCACAAAGAGTTTATTCTTGACGGAATGCGGAGTTCACTTAGTATCTACAAATAAATCTGTAAATCCCCAAAGCCTTACTTTAGACATCCAATTAAAGAGTTTAGTCTTATCTTTTTTTATTCCTAGCTTTTAGTAACTTTAATTAATATTTTAAACAAATAAACAAAAGCTTACAGTCGAAAAAAATAAGATTGATAAAGCTTTTAAGATTTACCGCATGTTTTAAATTTAGGGATGTTAAGGCACCAGAGTTTTTAACTATTCGTAAAGAAACCGCCAAATTTACAAATATTTTCGCTGTGAACCAAAATAAGTCAAGAATGAAAAAAAAACACAAATATTTTAAAGGGATCTGAACCCGTAACTTCCGCAGTAATCGAAGCAGGACGCAAAAATAAGTGAATAATTTAAACAATTTACCACTTAGTCCAGTTATTGATATGATATTTAGTAACCTTTGATGAGTCAACTTGGCGACATGCAGTCGAATGACCTTTGTTATATTATGTTCTGACAATAGACTGTGATTTTATAATACAGTTTACAATAGGTGGTTGGATAAAGGAAATAGGTGTGTTTTCTTTATATAGATAAGGACGTTATAGGTCAGTGAGATGGTTGTTTTTGAACGCGATGGTTTGAGTTCCCTACAAACAGTAATACGTGCTATATATGTATAAGTTTTTGTTTTTTCTGTTTGGAATTTATTTTTTTTTCTATTTAATCGTGGTTGTGATGAATTGGGAATACTTGTCATGTAATAGAAGTGAAGAAATATTGAAATAAGTTAAAGTAGTCTTAATGAGATGAAAATTATGGTAGAAAGTAGTAAATATGTTACTTTTGTTTGCGAGATATATATATATATATATATATATATATATATATATATATATATATATATATATATATATATATATATATATATATATATATATAGATATATATATATATATATATATATATATATATATATATATATATATATATATATATATATATATATATATATATATATATATAATATATATATATATATCTATATATATATATATATATATATATATATATATATATATATATATATATATATATATATATATATATATATATATATTTAGCTTAACGCTTTATCCCGCACATGGCAGGGTAGGCAGAGGGAACTGCAGGAACCATAAGAACCTAGTGTTAAGACACTCCGTTACTTAGTCCCTGCTTACTCCGTCCCCACTTTCCGCCGTTTTCGAGGCATCGCGTGTTGAGTGCCGGAACTCAACGCCGCGCTTTGCCTTAGATGCCAGAGCGAAGAAAATGGAAATAGAAAAATCCATCTTCTCCGACTGGGGATCGAACCCAGTAACCGTCGCGTTACAGGCAGACGTTGCACCTCTGCGCCACGACGGTATAATTTTCCATCCGATACCTCTTATGAGAACTCGTTCTTTATAAATAAACCGCACAAGGATCTGTTATTGACTGGTCGCATACCACGCGTTATTATGAGCCTGTCGGGTATGAGGATATATGGTATAGAAAATTATAATCTATATATATACGTTTATTCTAACAATTTCTATTAGTGGTTTTCCGATATGCGCTTTGTATTCATGTTGCTTCCATTCTCGGTATAAAAAATCCAACATAAGATCAGAAGAGAGAGATGAGAGAAGAGAATAAAGAGTTTTGACACTAGGTTCTCTTTGTGTTGCTCTATATGGAATACATCGTAGGGGTAAAAAAGTTATGAATAACATGAAACATTACAAAAAAAATTCTAAAAATACAATTCTGTTATTTTATTTTTTTTTATATTATAAGCTGGCAAACGAGCAGAAGGGCCACCTGATGTTAAGTGGACACCTTCGCCCATAATATCTACAATCTAAGAGGATGTGAATGCGTTGCCAACTAAATCGCCGAATAACCCCCCCCCCCCTCCCCCCCTCCCCCCGCCCCATCTTCCCTTTATGGGCTTCCAGAACTCTCACTCACCAGACGAAACATGCTGCTGTTTCACGATGGTATTCTGTGAGAGCGTGGTAACTACCCGGTTGAGTCTGGCCCTTTTGAGCTACTGGTTTTGGTGTAACTTGGCTCTACCACTATAAAAATAAAATTTATAATATAATGAGTAAATAACTCACAAATATCTTCGGATCTATACGAAACATTTTAATGAAATATTTCTGAGCAGGAAAGCCTAGAGGCTATTATACATTTTGGAAACTAGCACACTTGAAACAGAACCATAGTAATCTAATTGAACTACAAAAATATAGGAACATGACTCTTTAAAATTTAAATGATTGAACATGACTCTTCAGAAAAGGTGGCATTTTTTTTTTTTTTCTCTTTTTTAGCTTCACGATTTATCCCGCACATGGCAGGGTAGGCAAAGGGAACTGCAGGAACCATACGAACCTAGTGTTAAGACACTCCGTTACTTAGTCCCTGCTTACTCCGTCCCCGCTTTCCGCCGTTTTCGAGGCATTGCGTGTTGAGTGGCGGAACTCAACACCGCGCTTTGCCTTAGTTGCCAGAGCGAAGAAAATGGAAATAGAAAAATCCATCTTCCCCGACTGGGGATCGAACCCAGAAACCGTCGCGTTAGTCGCGTTACAGGCAGACGTTGCGCCTCTGCGCCACGACGGTCCTCGGCATTTATTTATATGTATATTTATTATTGATATATAAAATCCAATACTAATCTGGAATTATTTATGAGATATATTATATATAGAGATATATGAGATATAAACAGACACAATGTCCAATTAAACTATGTAGTATAACGAAATGTCACCTTGAGAAGATTCGTCTAGCTGTTTTTTTTAGCTTCACACTTTATCCCGCATATGGCAGGGTAGGCAGAGAGAACTGCAGGAACCGTGGAACCTAGTGTTAAGACACTCTGTTGCTTAGTCCCTGCTTTCTCCGTCCCCACTTTCCGCTTTTTTCGAGGCATTGCGTGTTGAGTGGCGGAACTCAACGCCGCACTTTGCCTAGTTTTCCAGAGCGAAGAAAATGGAAATAGAAAAATCCATCTTCCCCGAGTGGGAATCGAACCCGCAAACCGTCGCGATTACAGGTAGACTCTTACGCTTCTGCGCCACGACGGTCCTCAATGTGTAAATGTATAAAGTAAATTAATTTTATTTATTATTAAATTTTTTTGAGCGTTATTTGTTGTATTGTAAAAATCTCATGAGTTTCAATGAACATCTATAGTAGTGTATAAACTAACTGACTAACTGACTGAAGTCTATAATTAATATATCATTAAATATAACATAAAAAGTTTTGTTTTAACTTAAAATGTTTTTTTAATATTAACAATAATAACATAAATTGGGTATAACTCAATAACTTTTGAAGTATCATCATACACTTGTGTCAAGTGTCGTGCAAATAATTGGCTGGAGCGCTTGGGCAGTTTTCAAGAGAAGCAAGTTCAAGTCTTCTTGTATGTTAGGATTTTATTTAGAATTTTTTATAGCACGATATATTATGACATGATGACATGATGAAATAGGCATTTCTTAATCGCTATATCTTTAACGTTTAGGAAAAGTTTATTAAGTTAAAAAATATTATTGTACTTACTTATTTAAAATTTATAACATAATAAAATACATTTAAATACTAAAAATAAAAAATTAATACAATTTAAGACACAAAATACCGTTATAATTTAAGAATTTTAAAGTCCTGGGCTACTCACGAGTTATATGTATAAACAAAAATTGCAATAGGGTTACCAAGTGCACATATTATACAATACTATATGTAACAAACATAGTACATATGAGGACTTCCGTGGCGTCTGCCTTTACGTGCGACGGTTTATGGGTTCGATTTCCACTTGGAGAGGATGGATTATTTTATTTCCAGTTTCTTCACTCCAGCGACTACGCAAAGCACGGCGTTAAGTTCCGCCACTCAACACGACACGCCTCGAAAAGGGCAAAGCGGCCCTGCAGAGACCTACTTATTTCAGAGTAAGCTATCGTTAATAATTGATTGTTAATGCGAAAGCTTTTAATAAGCTTTCAACATTCAATGGTATCTAAGGAGTAGTCTAACAAATAGTTTTTTTTATTTTAAATTTTGACAATTGTCCTAAGATTAAGTATCTTGCCATTACTCTCTATAGTACTTATTTCCTGTTGATTTCTTAGTTATTTTTGTTTCTTCTCACTGCTAAAAGTAAGAGTTAAACTACATTTAATTTATATCATTTAACATACATTAACTTGAGTTAACCTCTGCAATAGTAAAAATTTAATGCAAGAACTGCTTTTTCTTTACACTAGGTATAAGAAAGCTGCTAAAATATTTTTTATTTTAATTTTTCAGTCTATAAGTCACACTGTCCAAATCACTTTATAGAAATTAATGGCCACCCTAAATCATACTTGATAAAAGAAGATAAGATTGATAGTTAGTGTCGCTTTATACGACGCCGACCGATTAAAATCGTTTTTCCTTTGCCATTTTTCTAGTATTTTCTCAACCGTTCGAAATGCCGTTATCTAATTTTAATACAAAAGTTTTTCTACAACGGTAAAGTTCTGTTGAATAGATAGTATGGCTTAGATAGGGTATTTACATTGTACTTATAGTTTTATGTTGATTTTGTTCCTTTTTGCGTTATAATAATATAAAAAAGAGCTCATCGTGGCTTAGTAAGGCAGTGTCGGAGCGCTGGTTGTAGCTTCGAAGCCTACTCGGGGGAAGGATGTATTTTTATTTCTTCGCTTGTCACAAACATTGCATGGCGTTAAGTTGAACCCAAAATGTATGTATGTAGGCTGAAAAGTGGGGAAAATATACATATATGTACATCTATAGTAATAAATTAGCCAAAGTAATCTAGTGTTAAGACACTCTGCTCCCCGCTGAAATTATGTTTAATTGTAAAGAAAACACATAAGTTATGTAAAGCATAATAAGACGACTCATCTAAACGGGAATCACTTTTAAAGCTTATATGGCAGGGTAGGCAGAGGGAACTGCAGGAACCATACGAACCGTTAAGATACTCCGTTACTTAGTCCCTGCTGACTCCGTCCCCGCTTTCCGCCGTTTTCGAGGCATTGCGTGTTGAGTGGCGGAACTCAACGCCGCGCTTTGCCTTAGCGAAGAAAATGGAAATAGAAAAATCCATCTTCCCCGATTGGGTATCGAACCCAGAAACCGTCGTGTCAGCCGCGTTACAGGCAGGCGTTGCGCCTCTGCGCCACGACGGTCCTCAAGAGAGAGTGTAGAGAATCTTTATTAATATAATTATAGTTTATACTGAAAATACAGCGTTGAGTTCCGCCAATACAAAACAAAACTCCAACGAAAAATTGAGTATCTTGACACTACATTCATTTTGCAAATGCGGGATAAAGCGTGAAGAAAATTAAAATATAAATATATATTAAATTAAATTTAATATTAATCATAAATAAAAATTAATAAAATACATTAACAACATACATACTAAGTGTTTAAAACAGTAATATTGTCTTAAAATATGAAACGATCGTAATCTCCAGTCAGTGCTCATGGAGATCCGTCGCATTCCGCTTCCGCAAATAGACGCTCCCTACCCGACCTATTTCACTCTCATCTTTTACTAATAAAACTATATATAAATAAAACTTTTTAATATCATGCGTTTATGAGTGGCTAAGTTTCAAACTAATTTTTTTGGTAAAAAATAATTATTGCAAGTAAAATAATATGTATTTCACGTAGTAGTAGAACCATCGTGGCGCAGAGGCGCAGCGTCTGCATACTAACGCGACGGTTTGTAGGTTCAATTCCCACTCGGGGACGTTGAATTTTTTGTAACTAGGCAAGCGCAGCGTTGAATTCCGCCATTCAATAAGCAAAGCATCAAAAATTTTTTTAGACGGAGAACGGATTTTCGTGAAGCTAGGTTCCCACGGTTCCTGTGGTTCCCTCTGCCTACGCTGCTGCAAGTAGGATACACAGTGAAGCTAAAACAAGTATATAGTAAAAAGTTAAATAGTAATAGATAGACAGAAGCTGATATCGACACATTTAACTCTACGCTTTCCGCCTAAATACAATAGGTACATAGAACTCAACACCATAGTTTGTGTTAAATAAATGAACCTTTTTTCTAATGTTATGATTGTTAACTTTCTATTAAACTGGAGTAATATATTTCTTTTTTTATTTTGGACACGTTAGCATATTACTTTAGATATTACTTATAGCTCTTATATGACTATATTGCTTTTAAACTGTCCTTCAACCGTCGTGGCACAGACGCTACCTCTGCCTGAACGCGACGGTTTGTGGGTTCAATCCCCTCTCGGAGCTGATGTATATTTTCTTTGTTCAGAAACTAGAAATGCAAGAGTCCATCTTTCCCGAGCGGAACGGAGTGTCTTAACAGTCCTCCCCACCCCACGCTTCCTGCGGTTCCTTCCCTGCAATGTGCAGAATGAAGCGTGAATATATAAAAAAATCCTTCAAAGCACTCATGCTTCATCACTACATCATGACGTGATGTTATCATCAGCAATCATCTCCTGGACATAGTACCCTAAACGCCATAACAAACATACTTGCGCCGTCGAGCGTTACGCCTGCTGAGGCGTATTCATTTTTCTATTATTTTAATAAATTATTTTAATTACTTAAATGATTATACTTAACTCTAATGTCATTTATTATTATAAAAACACATTTAAAACATTGTAGAAATTGAATGTCAGGAAAAAAAAGCTTATATTTGTAAAAAAATTTCCTGCTCTGGTATCTAGTATGGCAAATTATACCATTTTTTTTATAATTTTTAAAGTATTAATTCACACTGAGCACCGTTCCTCTTACGAGCCGTGCAAACGTTCTAACAACAAAATAAGTTGTATCTTTATACAACTTATTTCATATAAGAATTTCGACGCAGCGTGATGAAAAACGCATGGCTCAGTAGTTAGAGACGTCATAAACGTTTCCACTCCTTTTTTTAATAAAAATGAAATAAATGCCTAACCAATCTTAATTCTTTATCTACCGCTTTATAATACCTACCTACATCATAATACCTACCTACATTACGATACCTACCCACATTATAATACAAAAACATTCTTAAAGAAACATAATTTAAAAAGAACAATTTATACTTAGAAATATCAGTATCGAATGACCGAGAACTTGAAAGCCATACTCTCAGTGACGGTTGAGATGACAGAAAGGCACTGTCACAGCTCGGTGCATAGCGTGTCTATTACATGTATCCTTCATATGCCATGTTGCACAGTGGTTAGTAACCTTGTCTCTTGTGTAGTAGGTTCAAAAATCACTATTGATTTAACAACTCGTATAAATATATACGAGTTAGTTGAATAATCGCTAAGCTCAGAGCCTATTGCGTTGACTTGACTTGAAAAAAAATTCTAAATGCATTTTCCACTCATAGAGAAATCTCTATCTCCATTTTTAATTTAAAAATAAAAGATTTAATATAAAAATTTGCTAAAATATTCCTAACACAGTAATTGTAGCTACGACATTGATATTAAGATTAAATTTCCAAATATTCTTTAAAATGTTTATTATTTCAAATTAGTAAATAAGTAAATTAAAAATTTGTAAATCAGATTGTATAGATTCCATTCTTTCTCGAAATCCAAGAAGAGAGCTCACTATTTTCTCTGTTTTTCTTAGAGCTTCACGAATTATTCCGCATATAGCATGGTACGCAGTTAAAATTGCGGAGAACCGTGGGAATCTAGTGTTAAACACCCTTTTTTTTACACCTTTAGAGGCATAGAGTGTTAACCAGAGCGAAGAAAATAGAAATAAAAAAAACATCTTCCCCGAATGGGAGTCGAACCCACGAACCCCCTCTATTTCCTAGGCATAAAATGAAATGTACACAATATAATATTCTGTAACAAACAAGCCTATTACGTGATTTACGTTCAAGGCCTCTTCTACTACAATCTACGTGATAAACGAGATGTTAGTGAAACGCACCGTCACGCGTCGCTCACGACGCATCTTGGTGCGTGCCTTTTGATTTCTGTTTCATATTATATTCAATTATGATATACTTAGAGATTAATGCGAAGTAACTTAGTGTTTTTTATATTCTTTTTTCGCTCTTTTCTGTCTTTTTCAGAGCCTTAGAGACGGTCAAGCTAAAGTCGCGTTTTATTTAACATAACACACACACACACACACACACACATATATATATATATATATATATATATATATATATATATATATATATATATATATATATATATATATATATATATATATATATATATATATATATATATATATATATATATATATATATATATATATATATATATATATATATATATATATATATATATATATATATATATATATATATATATAAAGTATTGTCAATAAGATAAGACAAGAGAAGTGTTTAAGCACTAAATTTTCTCGTTCTACCCTGCTACATTGAGGAGACAGCATGAAGCTTTAAAATACATAAATTCCATTATCTGAATTAATAGAGTATAGTTAGATGAGTTCATATTAAAGAAAAGGTATACAAAAATATTATTAGAACTAATTTTTTAATTACTTTTACAGTAATATTGAATCAAATGTTTTGGCACAAAAATATACATATTAATTTATATTATTTTTTTTTCTTTTCTTTTAGCTTCACTTTTTATTCTGCACATGGCAGGGTAGGCAGAGGGAACTGCAGGGGCCGTGGGAACGTAGTGTCAGGACACTCTGTTGCTTAATCCCTGCTTTCTTCGTCCCTGCTTTCCGCCTTTTTCGAGGCATTGCGTATTGAGTGGCGGAACTCAACGCCGCGCTTTGCCTAGTTTGCCAGAGCGAAGAAAATGGAAATAGAAAAATCCATCTTGCCCGACTGGAGATCGAACCCAGAAACCGTCGCCTTGCAGGCAGACGTTGCGCCTCTACGCCACGACGGTCCTCATTTATATTATTTTTAAATTTAAAAGTATACATAACATAACATAACTTCACGCTCTATCCCTAGCGCGGTAGTCAGAGAGAACGGAGCGCCAAACGCTGCGGTCCCTGCATATCTCTTTCGCCTCGTCCACTGTCATTAACCTCTTCGTGCATGCTCTCCGGGGAGTCCTCATGCTTTTTACGTGATCTTCCTCCAGTATCTTCGATACTGTGTTTTCGAAAGTTAACCGAGGTCTCCCCTTACCTCTCTTACCACTCACTTTTCCATTGTATATCTTTTTTACCATTATTTCGTCACTCATTCTTTCGACGTGCCCAAACCATCTGAGCACGTTCTTCTTCATTCTTACTGTGACATCCTCACTGGTACCTACCATCCTGTGTACCTCTTCGTTGCGGATTCGTTCAGCTAAGCTGACTCATTCATCTTTCTTTCATTCTTCTTCTGTAATACCCATTTAAAAGTATATCAGGAAAAATAGTCCCAAAAACCTGTAAATACTACTTGGAATGTTTACAACAATTGCTTTCAAATAATCCGCTCGTCCCAATACCGCGAGATCGTGAATCTATTTAAAGTGACCACATGGTACGTGTGAATGGCGGCTTTATAGCAATCAATTTAAAATCAATACATAAATTTATTTTGTTTGCTTTAATTTCTTCGAGCGTATTGATAATGTGTTGTAATAATATTTTGTGTGTGGTGGTGGTAGTGACTTCAAATAACGAATAATGTTTATTATTCTGATGCTCTATTCCGCCATTAGCAGGGTTGGTAAAGGGAACCGCAGGAACCGTGGGAACTTAGTGTTAAGACACTCTGTTCTCGCTTTCCGCCTTTTCAAGGCATAGCGTGATGAGCGACGGAACTCAGCGCCGCGCTTTTGCCTGATACGAAGAAAACGGAAATAAAAAAATCCATCATTCTCGAGTGGGAATCGAAGCCACAAACCGTCGCGTTTACAGGCAGAAGCTACACGTACACCTCAACTTCTGAAATATATTTTATTTATTACATTATCCGTTTAAAATTCATTTTCTATTGCTCTTTACATTTGCGAAGCACTCTGAAACTCAGTTTTAGTGTAACAGTATATCAATATTGATGCTTTTGAATTAGCTAACGTGTTCATTGAACTGGGGTTTACGTCGTAGTAAACCGGGAGTCCGCAGAGCAACGTATCAGGAATAAGAGATAATCTGCTTGTGTAAGCACTTATCTACGTCACGTAAGAAAAATAATTATTGGGTAGATAGATGTTTATGAGAGTCTTACTAAGCAGTTTCACGCTCCTTTCCGCATGCAGCAGGTTAGAGCGTGTTAGTGTTAAAACACTTCGTTTAGCACTTTCCGCCAAATTTTCTAGAAATTGTGTGTTGACGGAACTAAATGCTACGCTTTATATTCTTGCCATAGCAAGTTATTGGTGAAGTTCATTCCCCCAAATGGGAATATAACCTAAAACCGTCGCGTTTACAAATAGTAATCAAATGTCGTGCCGCTGTTCCAAGACCTTTGTATGATAGTGCCACTAATAAATTACAAAAGTCTTTAATCGAAAGAGGTATATTGTGTAAGTTATTTGATCCCAAAAATTACGTTTTTCTTTCTATATAAACAAGAAAAGCGTGATATCACAAAATGAATAATTCGTCTGCTTTTACTATAACAAATTGAGAAAATATCTTTAAAGTTATCTTTCCCCCTTTACTAAAACTAAGTATAATATTATAAGTTCGAAGGAATTTCGAAATCGTGAAATTTATTAAACTTCTCTAAATCAATCATTGATATTAACTTTGTACAATATAAAGTGAGAACAAATAGAGAACAAATCTATTATATAATTTAAATTAGTATTCCGAACCTTTGTTTTAATAAATTTATTCACTGTTAATTTATTCGATATATTTCTAATGATATTACAATAGGACCGTCGTGGCGCAGAGGCGTAAGCGTCTGCTTGTTAACACGACGGTTTGAGGGTTCGATTCCCCACTAGGGGAAGATGGATTTGTCTATTTCCATTTTCTTCGCTCTGGAAACTAGGTAAAGCGCGGCGTTGAGCTCAGCCACTCAACACGCAATCCCACGAAAAAGACGGAAAGCGGGACGGAGAAAGTAGGGACATATGGTCATTGGAGTTCCCTCTGCCTAAAAAAAAATTACAATTTCAAGTAATAAGTAACTTTTAGGTAATTTCTACTGATTGTTTAAATCTCATTATTATAATATACAGTGAAGATGATAATTTTTTTATTCGTTTCGTAGTTTGAAATTGCATACTGCCAAATTCAGCTATTATGCTTGGCCATAGTTGCCTGATGTCTAAAAAAAATCATATGTTAGAACAAGTTTTGTCATGTTTATCTAAAAGACGTGTGTACACACACTTCAAATTACATATAGAGTGTACTATGAGAGAACGATTTTTTTCCTAACGTAAGAAGTCGTTGCACTAAAAATATAGTGAATTTTCACTTTAAGCGTCCTAGATAAACATGACAAAACTTGTTCTAACATATGATTTTTTTCTTTCAACTTCATAATTTAATAGTCACACATCTTGTCTACTAATTACTATTTTTTTAAAGTGATAATCCTTACCAAGTATAGAAAAAGTACTTAAACAAAGCATATAAAAGTTTGAACGCATCGGGATTTGAACAGGTGCCTCTTGCAAACTGTGTAAGACCCTCTTGCATGGTTTGCACGACACGCGGATTCAAATAGGGCTGGCTTGAATTTTTTGTATGTTTCCTTTGAACATTACATTTTTTTATTTCACTATATATCCTATATATAGTTAGGTAAGACAAATCGTTAACCGTCTGCCTATTTTCGTAATTCTAGAATCTACGTGAGTGACAGAACTCTACTCTCCTTTCCTTACCAGAGTAGTAAAATATTATCATTTTACTCATTTCTTACGTTGAGCTTAGTAGTTGTAATTTTGAATTGAACCCACGACCGTCTCGTTTAAACCCAGACACTGTACCACAATGGCTATATTATATAATTCATAGTAATAGTCAATATATGTCAAATTTCAATATAATAATGAACATGCCCTTATTCCCACGTACGTACGCGAAATATAACCGAATTACACAACATGAGTGTCGTAATACTCGGCCATTGTTAAAAAACATAATAAGCTTAACTCAATTACCCTGTAATTGTGTACAGCCTTCGTGCGTGTGGCCAAACGAGTTTTTGGTAAAAGAATTAGATTTATAGTACACAATATTGTTTTTTTTTTATATATATAGCCTCACGCTTTATCCCGCTCATAGCAAGGTAGGCAGAGGGTTCCTTGTGTTATGAAACTTAGATCCACTCTTTCCGGCATTGGGTTTTATTGATGGAACTCAACACTGCGTTTTGTGTAGTTGCCAGAGCGAAGAAAATGGAAATAAAAAAAATTCATCTTGTCGACTGGGTCGATTCCCAGTCAAACCACAAATCGTTGCCCCGCTTACAGGCATCTCTTCCACTTATAATGATTAACTAGCTGTTTTAATTTTTTGGAACCCTGTAGGATGGCTTTAATGAAGCCTTGCATAAAACTTATACATATTAGCTTTACAGTGGACCTCGATGATTTCATAGAAAATCACATTATTGTTACTTTGTTGTGTGAATTTAATAATAAATAGGATATACGGATAATCCCATTTCATTTAAGTAGATGACGTTTAAAATTTTATATATATATATATATATATATATATATATATATATATATATATATATATATATACATATATATATATATATATATATATATATATATATATATATATATATATATATATATATATATATATATATATATATATATATATATATATATATATATATATATATATATATATATATATATTTATATATATATTTATATATATATTTATATATATATATATATATATATATATATATATATATATATATATATATATATATATATATATATATATATATATATATATATATATATATTATATATATATATATATATATATATATATATATATATATATATATATATATATATATATATATATATATATATATATATATATATATATATATATATATATATATATATATATATATATATTTATATATATATATATATATATATATATATATATATATATATATATATATGTCAACGCCGTGCTTTGCCTAGTTGCCAGAACGAAGAAAATGGAAATTAAAAAACCAACCATCTCTTTCAAAACACTTGGAATAAGGGAAAGAGTATTAACATTTCCGAAAATAATTTAATAAATACAACTTTTTGAATATCCATAAACAATTTCAACGCATAAATAATCTACATTTAATATTAATATGGTCTAAAGGAAAATCTTAAGCCAAAAGTAGATTAAAGTACAGTTATTAAATTAGAAACAAAAAATATAATATACATATATACTCGTATGATGAGATCATTATGAAAGAAATGTGCAATCAACGGATCACAATAGCGTTATGTGAGACCAAGGTTCTTGGTTTTTTGTAAAAGCCATTGAACTTTTGTCTGTACAGAGTCTATATAACTCACAGTTTGTTTGAATGTAAACACGACGGTTGTGGGTTCGAATTGTACTTGCTGAGAATGAAATATTTATTTTTTTATTATTGTTGTTAAACAATGTCCTAAAATAGAACGGAGTGTCTTAACTCTAGGTTTTTTTAGGAATATGGTAACGTTAGAAATCATTTTATTGTTAAAAGACAGAATTCTTGAGACTGACAAGAAGTGTGAGCAAATGTTTTACGAGCAAATCCAATTGACAAACGTCTAGAATCAATTATCAAGTGAAATGTTCAAGTTCGAAAATTTTACTTGATAACGGCTATATTTTTCTTTTTGAAATTCTGGGTCCAAAACTCACCTCTCTAAGTGTGCGCAATTAAAACGCTTTTACAAAAAACATATAATGACGTTTAAATTAAAAACATTTTTACAAACAAACTCAAAAGTCACGAAAAAAGTAAAAAAATATGTAAATAATTATATTTAACCCATTCAAAATTTAACAAGGCGTTTAAATTAATTCAGTTCTGAAGGACTCTCGCCACCAAATGAATTTGTATATCAATGGTTTAGAAATTAATTCCGATTTTAACATAAATTGCTTTGCGAGATTTTTGTTTTGTCAAAATGAATGAAACCTCTCGAGATCAGAATTTAAGATTACACAGACTCCGATGGTCTCCATTTTGTTTATTTTTATGACGCTCTGGGACCTGTCAAGGATTGTTATTGTCTTTTGTTTTGTTTCAAAAGTTTTATCATTATATCTGACGGCGCATTCGTAATACCGGAAGTCTAGTTGATTATTTCATAATAAATTGAGGGTAGTTTTAGCGCCTTAGCGAAGCGAATGTTACTGACAGCTAGGTGGGGTGACATCTCGCTTTACGTAACTCGGGTGACTGGCGGCATTGTGTTCGAGTCAGTGGAACAGTCCGGTCGTATTCGGCGCATGCGCCACGTTATCCGCGGAACGTATAGTGATTTCAGTTAATATCAAGTGTGAACTGTATAATTCTAGTGTGTTAATTAAATTGTAAAGTGTGTTAAATCAACTATATCAATTATAACGTCGATTATTACATTAAGTGTTAATTATTTTCTCCTCGCCCGTTAATCCACGCCACTATGGAGCAAAGAAATAATTCTGATATGGGCCAAGTTCCTATATCAGAAGTGGGATGCGAAGGGCATTCAAATGAGGAGAATAGTGATCGTCCGTCATCGTCAAATTTTCTGCAAACAATGGAAGCCTTGTTGACGAAAATAATGTCAGCCTCTCAACCGACTTCGATTACGCAGTTGATCCAGTTCGATCCGGATAGTACAGATGCAGATATAGAAGATTGGTGCAAAGTAACTGAAATTATTGTGAACAGTAAAAAGTTACAAGGACCGGAATTGTTACTAGTTTTGACGCATGCATTAAAGGGCAGAGCAGCAACATGCTTAACCAAATTAGATGTAACGCAGTTACAATGGCCTCAAATAAAAGAAATGTTGCTGGCTAAGTTTGCAAGGCAAATGTTACCTCAAGATTATTTTGATAATGTCATAAGATTTCAAATCAGTAACAAAGAAAGTGCATGCGAAGCAGCCATGCGTCTATGGGGCTTAATTGAGCGGATTCCTCGAGTAGAAATGGCCGAAGATATGAAAGTAGGTCTTGTTACTTCGGTGCTGTGCCAAAAAGACAATTGTTTACGTCGCGAGCTGAACTCCCATGTTATATCGACACGATCTCAACTGCTTCGAATTTTAAACGGAGTGTCTCTGAAAAGGCGATCAGAAAGTGTTGAAAGCTATGACGTTGAAGCAAAAAGACCACGCTACTCCGAGCACAAGTTCACGGGTGCCTGTCATCATTGTGGCATATTGGGCCACAGGGCGGTAGATTGCCGTAAAAGAAAACAAGAAATTACTGTTACGCCGAAGCCAAACGACAAACCACGAGTACCGACGAATGAGAGGAACCAGTCTGTCAAATGTTACGTCTGCGGTCAGCCGGGACACTTGGCCTCATCGTGTACCGACCGACAAAATCCCGGTGGTTCGAGCTCAATAGTGAAGGAGGTGTACCTTTGCGACCACAGACCGGTTCGAGGCGAGTTGACCACATCATCTGGTGAGACTGTTTCTTTTCTTTTTGACAGTGGGTCTGCCTGCTCGCTTGTATCTGAAAATTTTTCGGATAAGTTTCTGGGTAAAGTACATAACGAAGTAGTTTCTTTAAAAGGCATTGGTTCATCGGTAGCTTATTGTAACAAACAAATTTTGAGTCAAGTTAGAATTCAAAATGTTTCAGTATCTCTTTTGTTTCATATTATCCCCGACAATATTGTCTCCGAACCTGTAATTATTGGACGAGACCTTGTAGAGAAGGGGGTAAAAGTAGAGATTAACAGTGATTGCATTATTTTCTCAAAGCCTGAAACGTCTCAAGCGGATATGTGTCCAACCATAGACGATTTTGACTTTTCTTCTATCGACACTGATTTAGAAGGCGATGAGAGGAAAGGACTTATCGATATTTTAAAGAAGTATAGCTCTTTTTTTATTGACGGCATCCCTAAACGTAGAGTAAAAACAGGTTCTTTGCGCATTGCTCCTATAGACCCTAATAAAATAGTACAGAGAAGACCCTATAGATTATCCCCGGTCGAAAAAGACATTGTCCGCGAAAAGGTAAATGCTCTCCTTGAAGCAGGCGTTATCAGAGAGAGCAATTCTCCTTTTTCAAGTCCCATTCTGCTTGTTAAAAAGAAGGACAACACTGACAGAATGTGCGTAGACTATAGAGAGATAAATGCGAATACCAAACCGGAACATTATCCATTACCAATAATTGATGAACAAATTGACAGATTGAATGGTGCCTACACTTTTTCTTTATTAGATATGGCATCAGGTTACCACCAAATTCCAATAGACCCCGAAGGTGATAGTATTGCACGCACGGCTTTTGTCACTCCAGAGGGTCAATATGAATATTTGACCATGCCCTTTGGCTTGAGAAACGCTGCTTCCGTGTATCAACGTTGTATAAATAAAGCTCTTGGTTCCCTCAAAGATGAAGTAGCGCTTGCGTACATGGATGATGTTTTGTGTTTTGCCCAAAACATTCCTGATGGCTTAAAACGTCTTGATTTAACACTTAAAGCCCTGTCAGAAGCTGGCTTCTCTTTTAATATACGCAAATGTAAATTTATGAAAAAGGAAATTGACTACTTAGGCTATGTTATAAGATCTGGTAAAATTACTCCTAATCCTAGGAAAGTGCAAGCACTTGCTAATGCACCAGCGCCCAAAACTGCTTCCCAAGTACGCCAATTCTTAGGGTTAGCCTCCTATTTTAGAAAATTTATACCCAACTATACCCGCCTAGTCGGACCATTATACCCGCTCACTAAGTTAAAGGGTCCAATTAAATGGTCAGACGTCCACGATAACATTCACAAACGAATAGTTAAAATCCTTACCACAGAACCCGTTCTAACTATATTTGATCGCGAACTTCCTATAGAATTGCACACGGATGCCAGCGCTGATGGTTACGGTGCCATTTTAATTCAAAGAAAGAACAACATTCCTCATGTCATTTCGTATTTCAGTCGCCGGACGACTGACACGGAATCGAGGTATCATTCCTATGAACTCGAGACCCTGGCAGTCGTTCGAGCTGTGGAATACTTCAGGCATTATCTGTATGGCCAACATTTTACTGTTTTCACGGACTGCAATTCTTTAAAAGCTTCTAAGTCAAAAACAGACTTAACCCCAAGAGTACATAGATGGTGGGCTTTCCTACAAGCATATGACTTCGACATTGTCCATAAGCAAGGCAGCAGCATGGAACATGCTGACTACCTTTCTCGCAATCCCCTTCCGGACCCTGAGAAGGGTACTTCCATATGTGAGATAAGCACGACTCAAGTGTCTAGTAAACCTGTACAGTTTTTAGAATTACACCAAGGGTGGTTAGCGGTAGAACAAAAGCGTGATGCATATATTCAAGATCTAGTTGCCAAGCACTTGAGTAATGAATTTCCCGATTCAATTAGTCATACTTACGATGTTAGAAACGAAGTCCTATACCGCAAAGTTGAACGGAACAAAATTAGTCGTTGGTTACCTATTATACCTCAGTCGCTTGTTTGGACATTAATCAACCATATCCATACTGAAATCAAACACCTGGGTGCTGATAAGACGCTTGATAAGCTGTACGAGCAGTACTGGTTTCCTCAAATGGCTAAGCAAGTACGTCTTTTCGTTGATTCTTGCATCGTATGCAAAGCGTCAAAAGGTCCTTCGGGGGCTCAACAAATTCGTCTCCACCAGATACCTAAAGTACCCCGTCCCTGGCATACTATTCACATAGATATAACTGGGAAATTAAGTGGCAAGAGTGACAGAAAAGAATACGCGTCAGTAATAATTGATTCTTTCACCAAGTATGTCCTTCTGGAGCACACTCCATCTCTCGATGCCAGTTGTGCTATTAAAGCATTAAGAAAAGCCGTCTCCCTTTTTGGCGCTCCCAAGCGAATTGTATCAGATCAGGGAAGGTGCTACGTAAGCTCTGACTTTAAAGAATTCTGTAAAACACATGGCATAGATCTTCACCTTATCGCGACAGGGGCTAGTAGGGCCAACGGTCAAGTAGAAAGAGTGATGCGGACTTTAAAATGTCTTCTTACTATTATAGAAAACGACCCACATAAAACTTGGCGTGATGAACTCCCTGAAGTACAATTAGCGCTTAATACCACTCGCTGTAGGGTTACGGGATATACTCCCACTGAATTAATGTTTGGCATACATGCTCAATCTTTAGGAATATCGTCAATAGCTCAAAATCCCGACGAACGTAGATTAGACCTAGACACTATCCGCAATGAAGCTTCCGTTAATATCGAAAATGCAGCGCAAAAAGAAGTAATTAGATTTAACAAGGGCAAAGCTCGAGTAAAACCTTTTTCTCAAGGAGACTACGTTTTTGTTAAGTGTAGCGAACGCAACCAGACTAAACTGCAAAGAAAGTTTAAAGGACCTTTCATTATAACTAAAATTCTGGATAACGATAGGTACGAACTGAAACATATTGATGGTTCTAATCGTGTTTTAAAATACTCCCACGAAAATTTGCGTGCTGTACCCAGAGGCTTTCAAGGGTTAGTTGATATATCCACTGTACTAAGTAATGATGAGGCCGAGACGGCGGAGCATGGTCGGGAAGATGGTAACGAAGTATCATCAGATGATGAAAGTGACACCCTTTCGGTTTCGAGCGCCCGCACCATGACTGTTAGCTCAGCAACTCTGACGGCCTCAGATATTGACGAAGCATAAATGGCTAATGTGAGTTTGAATATATTTGTATTGTCTTTAATCTGATGTGTGAGTGTGTGTGTATGTGCTTCTACGGGTTACTATACGCTATCGATGAAAATGACTGGCTTAGCAGCCGATGTTTCTAGTGTCGCTGAGAGCAAAGCATGGAGGGGCTGGCTCGAAGGAGTCCACGTCCGGTCCATGCTTTGATAACTAGTGAAGGGACTAGCTCATAGGAGTCTAGGTCCCCGGACTATTGTCGACTTGCATGCGTAGATCTAGTGTAGATGAAGGGGCTAGCTCATAGGAGTCTATGTCCGGACCATCGTACACTCACATGTGGATATACTAGTGAAGGTGAAGGGGCTAGCTCGTAGGAGTCTATGTCCGGACCACCGTTCACTCGTACGTGTGTCAATCTGATTATAAACTTGTCAAAAAAGAGAGATGTTAAAGGCAGTGACAATTGACTAAGCGCAGTTGATTTTGGTCAGAGATGGACGAGCTTTACTCTCAACCTTTTTCTTCATTTCAGATGAACGCCCATAGGACGCACAGAGACGTGCGTTCGTCAGAATGGCCGTGACGGCGCATTCGTAATACCGGAAGTCTAGTTGATTATTTCATAATAAATTGAGGGTAGTTTTAGCGCCTTAGCGAAGCGAATGTTACTGACAGCTAGGTGGGGTGACATCTCGCTTTACGTAACTCGGGTGACTGGCGGCATTGTGTTCGAGTCAGTGGAACAGTCCGGTCGTATTCGGCGCATGCGCCACGTTATCCGCGGAACGTATAGTGATTTCAGTTAATATCAAGTGTGAACTGTATAATTCTAGTGTGTTAATTAAATTGTAAAGTGTGTTAAATCAACTATATCAATTATAACGTCGATTATTACATTAAGTGTTAATTATTTTCTCCTCGCCCGTTAATCCACGCCACTATGGAGCAAAGAAATAATTCTGATATGGGCCAAGTTCCTATATATCTTTAAATGATGTCTTGTTATTTCTTTTGTTATTTATTTTTTTTTTTAGCTTCACGCTTTATCCCGCACATGGCAGGGTAGGCAGAGGGAACTGCAGAAACCATAAGAACCTAGTGTTAAGACACTCCGTTACTTAGTTCCTGCTTACTCCGTCCCCACTTTCCGCCGTTTTCGAGGCATTGCGTGTTGAGTGGCGGAACTCAACGCCGCACTTTGCCTTAGATGCCAGAGCGAAGAAAATGGAAATAGAAAAATCCATCTTCTCCGACTGGGGATCGAACCCAGTAACCGTCGCGTTACAGGCAGACGTTGCACCTCTGCGCCACGACGATTATTATTTATTCAGTGTGAAGTAGGTTTAGCAGAGAGATCTTAGTGGCAAGCCTCTCTGTTCTCAATTTTTCGCTTTAATTTAAGATATTGCTATTATTAAAGAAAACGTAAAGTAATAAGGACTGTCGTGGTCACAGCGTCTGCCTTTAAAGTATGGGTTCGATTCCTACTCAGGGAGGATAAATTATTATTCATTGCATTTATTTTCTTCACTTTAGCAACCAAATAAAATTCACAGTGAGTCACGCAATACCTCGAAAAGCGAAAAATGGAGGACAATACTTACTACTAATTCTTAACACTAAGTTCCAACGATTCCTATGGTTTCCTCTGCCTACCCTGCCTTATGAGGGATCATAGCGTGAATGTAGTTATATATAATAGAGCGAATCACGTTCTCATTCTGTGAAAACAGAACTTCCAGAACTAAAATTGACTGAAACGTCAATTTTGGTTGCCAAAAATCTACTTTACATGGAGTGGAAAGCAAAACAAATTATCTAATCCATCACTTACTAAACGCATGGCTCCTAAATGAGTAAAGCAAATATATACAGAGAGAACCGAAATATTTTTCTTGATGAATTCTGTTATATTAACGTAATATTCATATATTACGTATTGTTCTTGTTGACTTCTTTTATATTAAATACGTAATAGTGATATTTTTTTGTCTTCGCGCTTTATCCCGCACATGGCAAGGTAGGCAGAGGGAACTATAGAAACTTAATGTCAAGACACTCCGTTGCTTAGTCTCTGCTTTTTCCGTCTTTACGGAAAACAACGCCGCGTTTTGCCTAGTTTCCTGAGCGAAGTAAATGGATATTGAAAAATCACTCTTTCCCGAACGTGAATCGAACCCACAAACCGTCTCGTTTACAGGTAGACGCTACGCCTCTGCGCATTTACATATTACATATTACATATATAATGTTAAAAGAAAAGAACGATACAGATATTTAGGCTAAGTAATTAATATTTATACCAATATATTAACTCCATTTCATAAAACCGCCTTACAAGTATTTCTTCATAACTTAGAGTAATCCTTCACTCGTGATACCAAACGGCAGATTTCCTCTTATACACAAAGCAAACGCTAAGCCTCTTTAATCTTTTGTTTCTCCTTATCGAATTCTGTCTACGAAATAAGATTTATAAAGCTTTATCTAATTTATCCTTTAAAAGCTTAATAATTACTTCATTTCATATTTTTTGTATGTTGTCTATATATTTTTTGTCTTTTTGCAATATTAAAGGGCCATTTAAAAGGCCGGCAACGCATTTTGTAGCTCCTCTGGTGTTGCAAATGTCCATGGGCGGCAGTATTCACTTACCATCAGGTGATCTGTCAGCTCGTTTGCCACCTATATTATAAAAAAAAAAAATAATGTTGGAAAAAACGAGAGGGAATCTCTTTGTGTCCAAATATTTATTTTATAACTTTTCCACTTAGAATCAATAAGATGATCACATGTGTACGTCAGATAGAGCGAACGGAGGAGTGTCAGAGGAGCCCAATTTGTTAATAAATATCGAATTGAGCCCCTCTGAAACCTACACACTCCACTAC
This sequence comes from Dione vanillae, assembly GCA_037178615.1. Lineage (NCBI taxonomy): Eukaryota > Metazoa > Arthropoda > Insecta > Lepidoptera > Nymphalidae > Dione > Dione vanillae. The sequence continues at coordinate 85,340 of JAZFAU010000289.1, read as the reverse complement.
TTAAAATTAAAGTTACGAGAGTATCCTTTATGTGCTAATACCAAAATCTATTCTACACTTGTACGAGAAGCTTAAAGAGAAAAATCATACCTTTTTTCTGATTACCCCGCTAGGGATCAAGCGTGATGCTATGCATGTATGTAAATATTTGATTCGAATTTAAAGACAATCGTTGACTGCTTGGCTTTCCCAAACAAGCCTACGACTTAGATGAAAATCTTATCTAGCTTACTGAAATCCAGCAAGCAATGACTCGCTATATCCTAACCATAAGACCATAAAGCTAAAGGTTATCAAAATCTAAGTATCTAAGTAAATTTTGAACCCACGACTATTAAAC